>KZ308327.1:3008107-3039292 GCA_000376725.2 Ladona fulva | reverse complement strand
TCAGTTCACCAACTGGCAGTGAGACAGCCTGGTGAACCACTGTCTTTTACCCTCCAGGTGCAATTACAATTTATCATGATGAGCTTCTGTAATGGAAATTTATCCGGACGTAAAAGCACCACCCATTCGGATGTCCGGGATGTGGTGGCATTACAGAGGTCCATCATGAAGAAAAGAAATAACCCCCTACACTTCGCAACCTATAACTGCCGCAGCTTGAAGAGCGAAGATCGACTTTCGGAGCTACTGAATGAAGCAGAGAAGATAAAATAGGATGTCATCGGACTAAGTGAAGCAGAAGCAGAAGAACTGGTTATGCTCAAGGAAGAGCATTTTCTATTATAGGGGAACAAAGGGTGGAAGACTTGGAGGAGTTGGCTTCTTGATTAACAAGAAATGAAAAAATAATGTGGAGAAAATAGAAAGTGTATCTGACAGTATATGTATGCTCATCCTAAGGATAAATAAGCGTTACTATGTTCAGATCATCCAAGTTTATGCACCAACAGCAGCAAGCAGCAAAGAGGAAATTGAAAATTTCTATCAGACTCTTGGCAGGGAACATGACAAGGAAGATCACTATTATAAAATCATCATGGGTGATTTTAATGCTTCTGTAGGTAAGCAGGAAGCAGATGATGCTGTCACAGGAAAACATGGACTAGGACAGAGAAATGAACGAGGTCACCGCCGGGTAGAGTTTGCAGAGTGCACCATTATGTACTTAACGAATACATATTTCAAGAAGAATCCTACAAGGAAGTGGACTTTGAGAGGTCCTAATGGAGTAAGAAATGAAATAGACTACATATTGGTTAACAAACTCTACCCAGTTACTAATTGTGAGGTACTAAACAAGTAAAACAAGGTAAAACAAGTAAAGAAACCCAGATAAAATTTTATTAAGTGATCGTAGATCCTACTATGTTTTATTGGTCAGGATATTGGGTAACAGTATCAAGGTAGAAAGAACAGAAGGAAAAAAGAGACAAATAGAATCGTCAGGAAGGAATTTTCTATGAGCAGTGGAAGGGCACATGGATGGATAAATTAAGGAATAAATTTGTATAAGAGAAACTAGGCATTCAGCCAATATCAGACAAATTAAGATAGTACAAAAATAGGCGGAAAGAATATGTACAGGTAGTTGGCAGCTTACAACTTTTGGTTCAAACTAACTGGTGGTACATAGATTTGGATAAATCTGATATTCATTGTTTTTGGTAATTTTTGACAAAGTTATTGCAGAATGACTCATCATGCAACTCCTGAAAAGTACACTTTAAAAATAAATATAGGCTCAACCAATACTGACAACACTAGCGTCTGTCTTCTACCTGCACAAACATTGACTTATTATTTATCAATATAAAGAGGGACAGAGTAATTGTGGGAGTAAATGCAACATAGGTCTTAGGTTGGTCTTAGAGGACTACCTTTACTACGAATGACTAAAGAGGGATTTCAAAAGCAGGCTTTGGAATATAAGCAAAAAATGCGTTGAAAGACCAGGTACAAGATGATAAAAAAAGTAAGACTAAAGCCAAAACCTAGAATGAAGAGTTAAGAAGACTTCCATTTCAACTTCAACTCAGATTTACACTGAAAACAACTCAGCAACTTGTACTTTTGCTGAAATGACACCCTCTTTAAATAACAAACTGTGTTCCATACAGTGGCCAAAAAGTGTTAAAATTTGGGTGAAAACCTGAACTCCCACAGAATGCAAGATAACCAATAAAACTGAGGAGAATCCATCTACCAAATTTTAATAGCCTAGCAAAGTTAAAGTGTCCCGTTTGGGACACTCAGTTAATTTATAGGAGGTATAATGAGCCCTAAAAATTGCATATTAGTATGAAATATTCAGAAGATTTATAAGTAGTCTCAGCAGCATCAGCAGCAAAGACCTTCCCAAAATTATAGAAAATTAATTTTCTGTTAATTGTTTTTGAGGTCTGAAATGTTCTTAAGAAATTGAATAAAATGTATTAATTAGTTCTTATGTGGTCTTGAAAGCTAATCTAATCAGTTTCCATTGATAGTAATTAACTTACATGCTAGCTCAGAAAGTCCATCACATTCTTTCATCAGTTCATCAGATATTTGATTGATTTTCTAAGAAATCAATCGAGTGATTTCAAATTACTTGTGCCAGTATTAAAAAAAGTAGATATTTGGGTTCTTTTTGTATGGAATCAAAACAAGAAAAAAATTATAGAGTAGGCTCTTTATTTGATATGAAGACAGCTGTGATAGCAGAATACATGTAGGGTAACAGTAACAGTGGAAAAATCCTTCATTTTCAGTGATGGTGTTCTACGCATTCAACATGCTTAGTCATTTCTTCAGTGATCTCAGGACAGTGCTCATCTCTGATAGTAAACCTGAAGAATAAAAAAGGTATAAGTAACACATTCTAATGAAAATGGAAGGCTTTTTACAAGTTAAGACTGGTTTTAAAATTAAAGTTGAGCTCTCAGTCCACTTCCGTCTTTAATTTATGAATTAAAATTATTTATACCTATATCTCATTGACTCATTTCCAGCCAACTGTATCAAGCCAATCACATCGAGTATTATGGAAATACATAAAATTAAACTTTCAAAATGTGTCAATTTCTTATAAATAATCCCCAAAGGTGACAAATGGGCTGACAAATACTTTTACTTGCCTGTAACCTAAGTAATCTCCATCTAGAGCATCATGATGACTTTTGTGGCAGGTTTGTGAAACATCCCCCATTCTCTCAAAGTAAACATCTTCATTGTTAAAGTCACCACAGAGGCCACAGGACATACCACGGTACATACCAGGAACAGATACAACCACTGAATGTCCAGTATAATCAACTTCAACGTATGAGAAGAATGAGTCAATGTTTACAAACTTATCTTTCCTAGTTATCCTGTAAGTTCAAAAATAATTTCATTATCTGATTTGTTTCCAAGAGAAATATCTTTAATATATCATCTATAATAGTTTCATAAGTAAAAGTTTTATAAAATGAATCTATAAATATTGGTGCACCCACTTGAAATGGAAAGGTTTCTGCTCTGGATAGTGGTATCCATGTACAAGACCTCCAGCCACTTGTTCATGGTTGACAGATACATCATATTCACCATCCTTGTTGGGGATAATCTCCATAATGTTTCCTCCTGAATAGATTTTCACAGCCTGAAAAATTTTATGGACCAATGTAAAAAAGAAATCAAAAAATATAGTAAACTCTTATCTCTCACTTAATCCAAAAACTTTTATGGTTACCAGATCATGAGGCCCATCTACTTTCTTTGTAAAGATAGCAAATTTTGGAAATTCAGCACAGTCAGCAGCAACAAGGGTCCAGCAGTGAGATGATTGGTAGTGATATGTATCATTATCAAGGGTAAGAACAGATGAAGGTGTAATCACGCAAGAACCTGAAAAGCATTATATCATAAAATCATTAGTATAAAAATTTCATCAGAAACAAAGGAAATGTTTCATGATTATTCTATAGAAGCATACCATAGAATCCAGTTTCATAGGCAATGTTTTTGAGCACGAAGAAGCGTGAGCTGAAGAAATGTGGTTTAAACCCAAAGGTATCATATTTCAGGTGGTAGTCATGCTCATGCTCATCGCCTTCCCATGAAAGGTCAAATTCTACATATGGCCTATTGGAAGATATTTTAACATATTAGCTTTGCTGACACAGAGCAAATAGTAATAGAAAAGCATATAGGGTAAATTTTGTCTAAATATCTGATACATACTCATTCTTTTCAAATTCTACCACATATTTCATTTCTCCATCCTTGCCCTTAACATGATGGGGCACAACAAATGTTGGTTTGTGGTCATCAACAGTCTTTTCTCCTTCTTTGTAGGATATTAGATGGAATTCTCCAGCAGCTCTCATGAAATCCACGAATTTATTGGCATGGTTGATGTATTTTTCAGGAATCTGAACCAAGAGTATTGTTCAAAGAAATATATGATATGATGTTTATGCAAAGAATATTTCTTCATACGAATTTGCAAAGATTTATATCTAAGAACCACTTACATTGAAATATTTAACATATCCTGAAAATTTGCGCAAAGTGGTGGCATCCATAGCTGCTGCAACACAAGCAATAGTTACTGGTGTAGAATGTTCTCCCTTCCATTCCTTATCTTCAGCATCATGATGACATTGATTGTATGGGTACATCTCGTCATATTTTTCATGAACAACACCAGCTGTCATTGTGACCTTCAAATTATATTAATAAATTCATAATTGAGAAATTGTTGACAATGTATATTATAATAATAATGTGAACTGCATTAAGACTGACAAATTTACCTTGAAGCCACTTCCGTCTGTTGGGCACTTTCCATCAGTAGATTCTCCCCATATCACACTGACCTTACCAGTTACATCTTCTTCTTTCTCTTTTCTCACAATGTAGATGTCAGCTGGAATTTCTGGGTATTTAGTCTCAGCATCCATGCAGAGCTATTCAAGGAATTAATGATGTCAAATCTGAATATCTTGCACATTCTTAAATATTTTTAAAAGTCATATCTAGAGCATTGGATGATTTTAATAACTATATAGATGCTTCCAGTTTAGGTGAGCAGTATAAAATATCTCATTTGAATCAAATTAAGGCTATAATTTATTAAGGAAATGATATTTTTAATGATTTTGTGGGATATATTTCTTTTATTATGTGGATAAAAGAAATTGCATAGAAATCATTTTCAACAGCCCAATTTTAGGAAAAGTAAGGCCACTTTTTCCTTGAACAGTTTGCAGTCTGCCATATGATTATCATATTATATTCGAATTACAATAGCTGTATTTTTATAATACCTTGAATTCTTTTTCCTTAGGTGAAGTATGGGTTACTTTGATGCTCAAATGGTTTTCTATGGCATCATGAGTTTGCTCCAATACTGTATTGAAGTCTAAGGTGTGGTATATGTGATCTGCATCATCTCCCTTTAGAGTGATTGATCCACGGACAGTGTATTTGCCTCCATCAAATAGGGTCTTGACATTGTTATCCTGCACTTTTTCAGCAATTGATTGAATTACGCCTTCCAACTGTTTGAAAGATATATTGTTAATTTTATAAAGATATTTTGAATTTGTACTTTAATAATGATTCTGGATTATTACCTGGGTGTATGGATATTTCACACTTGGTTTGCTGGTGAATGCAATTCCACAGCTCCCAGCAGCTGGCTGGAATCCAAGCATTGCATGCAGTTTTCGGAAGCCAAGCACAAAGTGGCCAAAGGGGTAGTGGCTAAATTACAGAAATGAATCTGATTATTAGGTGCTCCCAAAAATAACCATTTAGACAGTACACATTGCTTATTCTAATAGAGAATAGTCTGCTTATCTTAATAATTGAATGGATAGGTTGCAAAAGTTGTAAACAAATAAACCAAACATCACCAGAAACTCATATAAAAGATTAATTCAATGAACTTTAGTTTTTTTTTAGTTCTTACCCATAATTAAGCTCATGGTCATCAAAAACCTCATACAATTCATTGGCCAAATCATAGGGAGTATGGGGCTGGTCACAGTCAAAGATTTCCAATTTGTATTCTGAACCAAACTCAGGGCTGTCATAGTCAAATATGGTGTACTGAAATAGTCATTAGCTGTTAGAATAATATCCAAGAGTTATGATCTTTAAAGTGCATAAATAAGAGAATAGCTCACATCTCGTTTGTTCTCTCCAGGTACATGAATGACTACATGAGGTAAACATTCGGGGCATGATGCATGTAATGCTGCATCCTTGGAATAATCAGTTGCATAAACTTGAGATTCAACATGGTACACAAGTCCCAGATTGAAGTCCTCTTCAGCTGTGCATTAAAAAATACATGGTCTTTAAAGATAAACTAAACAATAAAAATTAGAATAATTTCAATATAAGTTACAATTTTGTAGCAAGACAGCTCATTTTTAAATTTCACTCAAAGAGAATAATTTGCATCAGAATTTGACAAAGGAATGTACAGAATGTGACTTACGATCTCTAGTGATGGCAAATTTCATATGCCTCTGTTGGGCATCAATGCTGAGATGGTTATAGATAGGAATGTTGTATATCATGGTATGTTCACGATATGTTCCTTGCCACATTCCAGCCAATGGGTTATAGAAGTTCAGAGAAGTACCACCAAAGCGCCCATACCTAAATGAAGACAATAAGCTCACAATGTGACTCTGAAATTGACTATTCAATAAACGAAAATATTATTTGTCTGTGGGTTGACTGATTTTTACTATTAACTTCTTGCTGAAGTGAGCAGCTTTCATAGTAAGGGAAATTACTTAAAATTGAACTTTCTATGTATTACTTACTTGATTTCAATTCCATTCTTAAAAGTAGAGCGAGGTCCCGTATGCCCATAGGAAACATCAGCATTGATTTGATATGAATGTGGCATGACCAGTTCCCAGGTAGCTAGCATACCGATGTCAGTTGGTTGAGCATATTCAATAACTCCACTGAAGATAAAGTGGTGCTGACGATACTTATATTCACCCTGTCCCTTCTTGAAAAATCCCTCCACATCTGCAATCATGATATAAAGAAAATAACATATATAGTTTTGCTATTGCTATTTAAGTGTATCAAATGCTAAAATAACAGTAACATGGCAAAATACATCTATCACATGCTTACCATGAACTAGATCCATATAGTTGTGCTCATCATAGACCTGGGTCTCGACTGCATGTTCACTTGAATAGAATACAACTTCCATATGTAAATCCTTGAGACTGATTTTCTTTAAGTCAAGCTGAGAAAGAATTTTTTCTAATTCCTGAATCTTGGGCATATCCATTGTTTTTGACTTAAGCATTTTCTTGAACATGGAGCCCAGTCCTGATATCTTCACAAGAACCTATTTATGTTGAACATTAAGAATACTGTTAATGTTAGAGATAAAAAAAATATTTCCATACTTTGGTTAGCAATAAAATTCAGAAAAATCTATTGTTGATGCAAGGGAAAATGTAAGATAAATCATCACATTATCTTCACATTTAAACAGTCATGGTTTAACTTAAGATAAAATTATGCTTTTTAGGCTCAGAATTTTCAGATCAATAATTTCTTACTTCATAAATATTTTAATTAATTCTAAATTTCTTGTTTGGTTAAAATTATGCCTATTCACAGAATAATAATTTATTCAATGACTTACACCAAAGTAATTCTGGGTGTAGCCCATATAGTATCCACCCTGAGAATAGTAGATTGTGTCGGGGGCACCAGTGTAAGAATCTCCAATGAGGCTAAGAACTGAATTTCCTCCTAAGGAGTGCTTTTTGTCCATGTAGTCCATCATATATAGTCCAGTAAACAGGTAGGAGGTTGTTGGTTTTTTGGCATAACGTAAAAGACGCTTAGCATGATGCCCACTGAAATTGCACATAAATTATGTGAATTTTTTGTTGCATGTTTTCTCTTTAATCACTCAACTTTCAAATTCAGAAAATACTTTCAGAAACGGAGTAAAATTAGTGCATACTTATAGTGGAATGTAAGAACAACATTTCTATGTTAATTTTGCTAATTAAAAATAATTATAATAATTTGAAAGGTATAATTCACAAAATGAATGACTGAAGTTCACTTAATTCACAGAAGTTACTCAACAAAATGATTTAAAGTACATTAGATGTAATTAGTGGCTTACATTGTCATATAGCATGGATGATGAGTGTCACTTAAGCTCTCAAGTCCTGTGTAATAGTAATAGTAGAGCTGGCTGCATGTCTCTCCTTTCATGTACCAGAACAATGAGAGGAAACGATCAAAAGAAGATTCAGTCGTGATGAAGAGATTCAATGCAGCTGCACGCATATCTGCTTTTTCTTCTTGGTTTGAGAAGATCGGCCAGTACAACTCGTAGCTCTGAAAAGTAATTGCATGATTGATGACATGAAAACTTTCAATGCTTCTGATATTAAGGTAATTGGTCTTAATCCTATAGATTTGAAAAAAAACGTCACTAATAATGTTGAAAACTATCTACCTTTGCAGAATCCTTCATTGCTACTGTCTTAGTACCCCAAATAGCAACGAAACGAAGATTGTTAGAATAGTTTTTGTCATGGACAATCTCAACTAGGTAGTCAAAGACTTTTCCCTCTTCCAAGTTGACCAAAGCATTCAAGTACACTAATTTCCACAGGTATCTGCTCTCCTCTGAAATTTCAATGTCAATTTTAACATCTATTTAGATTGTGCAATTAAAAAGACAGTTCACAGAATCAACATATTACATCATTACAAGAGCTGTCATAAATGAAAATTAGTACAAAAATTAATGGTTTAGTAATGAAGTTTTTACTTAAGCAGTGAATGGTGACATTTGTTTCCAATTTAAACTCTTTATTTTCATAAATGTATAAGGCAATTACTTAATAATCATTATATTTAGGATATTTTTATGGTAATCAAGAAAGCTTTCATTAAAATATTTACAATTTACAATGAATGCGACAAAAGTTTCCTAGATGAATAAAATCTCAATTAATTATTAAAATGTACCTAAATTTTTTTAAAATTAAAAGCATTATATAAACTAGCAGAAATGAATCTCCCTATTTTGAGATGAGGGGAAAATTACTTACCCTTGAACAGCAAGTAGAACTTGTCAGCATAAGTATTTACCATCTCAACATCTTTGAGATGTTTATAGGTATAAAATACAATATTGGAGACACTGAGAACAGCTGTTTTCTTCACATCTTCACTCAAATCTGCATCTAGCAGTGTCTAAAAATATTTTAGAAGATGACACATTTCAATAAATTATACAGAACTTAAAATAATATATCCTCCACCAAAATACCTAATTAATTGGATCTAATCATGCATAAGCATACCTCAAAGTCATGGAGGATTGCTACACTTGGATCACGGATAAATTGTGGGAGCATGCGCAGGATATCAATGGCCAATTGTGTAGGTATTTTTTTCTGGACAATGACATCATGGATGAAACTAATAGATGCCTTGGTTCCAACTTGTGCTGCAAATTCCAAGAATGCTCCTCTATATGGAAAGATTTTATGATTATTTTCAAATCATGCCATTTTATAGCAATTCATAATTTTTCTCTAAATCAGTATTTTTGGAATGTAAAAGCAATCACTCATTCTTTAAATTTGAACACCTTATTGCAACTTAACCTCTATGTATAACTAATGTAATTAAGTAATAGAAATTCAATGTTTCAATCTTAAAATATTTTGGAAGACATACCTCATATTCTCTTCTCTATAAGTTTTTGGTTCCATATACTTTTCAAAGCAATGCATGAGGCATTCCTTGTCAGATTTTCCAAGATAGTACATAAGGACTTCATAGAGCTCAGTGTTCAATTTCTCTGGTTCCTTAGACACCTTGATTGTCTCCAAGAAATCCACAAAATCACCCAACACTTTATGAGTCTGAGGAGAAAGCATGAAAATCCCTCATCAAAATAAATAAAGTTTTTTTAATGTTCAGCAGAAATTATTAGTTTAAAATAAATTGAATGAAAATGCTTTAAGTTGTGTAGTCTGAAATTATCTCACAGAAAGCTTTTAATATTTAATTTGTTGTGAAATATTGACCATATCATACCATCTCCATTATTTCACTCTCACTCTCAACATGGCGTCCACCAGTTAAGTCCTTGATTGTGCCCTTTTCACTGTAGTATTCTGGAATAGTGTACTTCAATTCTCTTTCATGCTTTGGTGTGAACTCCAGCTTCTCCTTAATTTTTCCAAGAGACACAAGGGTGAAGTTTTGTCTAAAAGTAAACAATATTTGCACTGAAAATTAGGCTAGGCTGTAAAATGTGCATTACATTGTAACCAGTATTCAATTAAGGCAGAACAGACAGAAGAAGGGTTATATTAATTTAATTGAACATTAAGTATAACAGTGGTAAGAATACTGTTTTCAGTATCTTAAGAGTTATGCATTATTATCAAAATGTGCCTCAAAACTTCAATTATAATTTAAAAGTTGCTTGGACTCATGACATGTAGGAAAAAGGGTATTTTCTTGCAGATATTTAGAAAAAAAGGACATTCTTGTGCTTCCCCATTAGTGGCATAGAAAATAAGAAGTATGCAGATATAATATTACTAGATTTTAGATTCATCTACCTTTGAATTATAAAATGAAAGGTTATTCCATCGTGGTAACAAATGAATAGTAAAGTAAACTAATGAGAGTAAAAAGATAGTCCAACCTGACAAGAATGGTTTGGTCATCTGAGTGTCCATTGAATGGGATAGCAGCAGAGAGAGACTGAGAGTAGATCTCCTTCACTTCAATTTTACCCTTTCCAGTCAGCAGCTTGTAATATCTGGTGGTTCCTGGGAGAAGGTGATCCTCCTAAAGATACAGTAGATATTCTCCCAGTAAGCAATAGATAGTTTGGGTCATTCACTAGTAGAGTCAATGAAATTTGTTGTTACCTTATGATCTAATGGGCATTCCTCATAAACTGCATTAATGAAGAAGCGGTGAGGCATATTTTCACATTTCTCGTGCTTTTGAGTTTTGATGACATCTACCCAACCAGCACCTTTTGGTTGAACAGTATAACCAACTGGGCATTCACCAAATATGGTTGACTGTGTGGATGAAAATAATCATTTTAAATCTTTCATATTGTCTGGGATATCATTTTAAAGATTATAGCTTCTTATTAATCAAGACTATACCTCTTTGGTAACAAAGGAATTGGGTTTATTCCAGTGAAGATTTTGGATATCTAGTTGAAATATCGCTGCCACAGCTTTCTTAATATTCTCAGACCACTCTGGCTCATCCACTGTCAGCACAGATTTTACCTATATGATAGAAGGTATAAAAACGTGAAATTTGAAATAGGCAAAATTTGAATATGTTCAAAGAAACACTTTAAAACCTTAATTATTGCAAGATTCACAGAAATGATTGTGATTATTTTTAGGTATTAAAAGCCAAGAAGCATCATTGATAGTAAAATACAATTTTTGAATCTGTGAATTTTAGGTTTTATTAAAAAATATTCATATTCATCTGGCAGGTGAAGCTAGTTTTAAATAATATCATAACATTTAGCACTAAATTTATAGATATAAAATTTACATGTGTGTTTTAAAATCTGCTGAGTATTTAAATTAGGTAGTAATATTTGATTTTCACCAACTTTATATTTAATGTTAAATCCTAAGATTTACCTTTCCATTGTCATAATTGACTTGGAATGGAGCTAGAAGAGAGTTGATTTCTTCTTCGGCTGGAATGAACTTAGCTTTTGGAGTATCTTGCTCAGCCATCTTCCCAGTTGCCACCTGATAGCTAACATCGTCGAACTACAGTTGAATAAAAGCAAAATCATCAATAATTCCAAAAACTACTAACGATCTCATCAAGTTTATTGTAATTAATCATGAATTCTGGCAGTATCAGGAGATATTCATTTGTAGATTCTTTATTTAAGGAATATTTAAGATGTTAGGTTTAGACTTGTTTTCCGTGGCTCTAAATAAAAAACATGAAACCTCAATTTCATGAGTACTCTTGTAATGGCATTAATGGTCTCTTAATGTATGGATCCTCAATTGGGCCCATGGAAGCTGAACCTCAGTGCCACTAAATCCACTAGTGGATGGATATTCATTATTAACTTTACAACATAATTTACTGTACATTTGCTTAACCTCAAAAATTGTAGAGAGCTATAATCTGTTTGATGGTCTATGAATTTCTTCTCCCAAGTTTCTTCTATTTAGAGCTCACAAATATCTTCCTTACAAATCTCATTACCCTATAATCAATTTGATTTAATTATAAACAAAAAAGTATTCCCTTCCTCTTACTATCTTAACTACATCCATTTAAGTTTTACTAATGACTTAGCAACAAAAATCTACAAAAGGAAGTGGATATGTATTTAAGTCCATCCTTTTGTACTTACCTACATGGGAAAAAAGCAATTTCTTTTGATATTATGTACTTATTTTTCATCAATAATTGGATTGGGTCTCAGATCTCTACTGAAATCTCCCTGAAGAGAAAGCATCTTCTGATTTTTTATATGCACAAATCAGTGCAAGTAATAGGAATTGCCATCTCCAATTTTTTTAAAGAATAAGTTGACAGAATTTTTACAGTTATGTCTCCATACATTTATCAAACTCTGCTGCCGTTGTTTAAAAAATAATTCAATATTAAGAAGAACAAATTTGCCAATATTTTCCTCTCGTATTTTATACACCTTTAGATTTATAACTCAATATCTATTATATATAGACACTTCTCTGGATATATATATAGTTATATAGGAAAGGTCGGCAACGATTCACCTTATCTGATGGAAAATCTGAGCTGACTTTATGCACAGCATTCACCGGGAAAGCACGAAATCATTCATGTAGGATACAAATTCAAAAGCAATACGAAAAGAGTCACTGAGCCGGAGATTTTTTGCCGTAGAGACCCCGACCATCCCATTAGAGAAAAAGTGAGAAATTGATCCTGGGTATTATTAGTTCGATCCTAGAAGGTCCTAAAAAAGGTACTTTTCCCGTAAGGATGCATTGCGCGGATTTTCAAAAATTCGTTTTGGGCACTTCCCGTTCTGATAGAGTTAAAATTCACAAAATCGATATAAGAGGTACATTTCCATGCAAAGATTTATACCGGAGTAGCCTTGGGTTCGATGCTAGAACGGTTCAAATTCAGCACGTTTAAAATACTGCTTAATATTTTTTCTGGGAACTTTCCGAAAAGCCAGATGGCTATAATTGTTCATGTGAATAGAATTAATAACTATATTGTGTATTCAACGTTGACCTTTCCTAAATTGATTTATGATTCATCCATGGTTGGATGCCAGGGCAGGTTAAAACGGTTAAACATTCACTGATATGAAAGGTACAGGAAAATCACATCCTATTTTGAGGTACCTTTTTATGATGTAGCCTTGAAACCTAAGGGATAGTTACTGGAGGAACTTCTGAAACGTAATCTGAATGGCCATCTACCGAAATGATCTTGGGTTCCATGCTAAGTGTTCCTAATTTCCCCGTTTAAAATACATAGGGCAGATATTAATTTTTTATATTACTCGAAGATTTACTAAGAAATAACTCGGTACATGAATAGGGATTAAGGCTAAGTTCTGTATTCATTCAAGGATGGCCACCTCCAAACTGATCTATGGTTCGATGCCTAGGCAGGTTAAAAATTCTTCCGTACGAAATGTAAAGGAAATTAGGATCCTGTTTTGAAGTACTTCATGGTATAATATCGCTTTGAAACTTAAGGGGTTAATCACTGGAGGTACTTCTGAAACGTAATTTGAACGGACATCTCCCGAAATAACCCTCGGTTTGATACTAGGAAGGTTCAAATTTCGCCTATTTTAGATAAAGGGGGAGAATTTTCACACATTTTTTGCAGCACCTCCCAAAAAATAGATAGCTTCAATTTCTCAATAACGTTCTTATAGAGAAATCGAACCATTTATTTAACCAGAACTTTGCAATACGACAGGCCGGAAAACTCATAATCCAAGCAACTTTTACTCGTAGGAGTAGCAGAGGAAAGGTAAGTTTTCGTAGACACTTACAAAATATTAATTGAGGATTTAATCGAAAGAAAAATGACCAACTTCGGTAAATAACTCCAACAAAAATAACTTCCTACATTTAGCTATACAAATCAATTTGTATATTTCCAATAAACGTGAATTATGACTTTCCTCTTCAAAGAGACGGAAATTATTGAGAGTACGGACTCGGGAAAAGAATACAATTCAAGTTTAGGCGGGCCCTCAATATAAAACGATATTCGGCAAAGAACATAATCCTGAAATGATAGAATTGCGAGATAATACTGTTCAACAGAAGAAATGTAAACTATGCTCCTCGATATTGCTGAATAGAATCCGTTTCACAAATAGCTAAATGGTCTGATGATAAATCCTACATTAATTTTTTAGAATAGTTACGAGAGTTGCAGAAACCTTCTAGATTTTACGAGGGGATTTACGGCGGATTATTCTATAGAACATATTTTGCTGAATAATCTAGCGAGACTCTACGAGGATATTTACCGAACTTCTTTATAAATCAAAGGAAATTTGAGTTAGGGGGCTGAGAAAATAGATCTTTTAGGTATTAGTCTAATGAATAGAAAACATCTTATCAGAACTTCACACAGTAAAATAAACTACGTAGAGCTTTTTCTTTCAGAAAATCTATTGAGAATAAAAGAATTATAAATAACTCACTTCCGTCCTTTTAGAGATTTTACGAATCTATCCAGTACAAGAGAAAATTTAACAAAATCATTTAACGAAAAAGCTTATTTCATAGCTATTTAGCGATGGCATAAATTTTTCCCTTTACATAAATATATCTAACCATTTAATGTGAAAATTTTCGAAACACACAGGATGAGAGAAATTGGTAATTTAAGGTATTTTAGCACTCGTCTGTTTCCAGTAGACACTTAAGGCTACACTATCTGAATTAAAATTTGACACTTCGAAAAATTTCGCTCGCTGAGACAAATAAATAAGCTTACCTTAAAGACGGCATGCTCGTTGTCAATGTATTGGATCTTCAGTTTTCCCTTAATCCCGAACTGGGAGGCATATTGCTCGGGAAGATAGCTTCCAGCCCTGACATCACCGAAGTAATCGTAGACCGTCTCAAAGCCTGAGCCTAGGTAGCCTGAGAAAAAGACAGATAGGAGTTATACTCTGAACTGTGCTAAAATAAGTCTCTGTGATATAAAGACTCATAATTAAATAATAGTCACATTAAATTTACTTACTTGCGGCGTTGATGCAGCCTAGAAGAGCTAAAAGCCCTGTAGAAGAAGAAATTATATCAATAAGTATTCAAAGCCGATGCGTAAATATTACTAGCTCAGTTTCGGATAAATTAATGGTAGAAACGAAAGAAGAAGAACGCAAACACGATTAATTACAACAATTTGATTGAAATTTGTCTATTTCAAGAATATTTAAAACAACTAAACAATATAGCGTTCAAATTTCAGAAAAGAATTAGATTCTACCAGACAATAACTGGTAAACTACAGAATAACAGATTTCATTAAATAATAACAAATTTTGGATATACTGAAAGACAATTGAAGAACTTCACTTACCAATGGCCAAGTATTGGTACTCCATGGCTGACAATGGGACTAAGCGACGAGTATCTGCGCCCTGCTCCTTTTAAGCAAAATTGTCGAGTTATCTTACTCTCCCCCTCCATGGAATCACTCATCCTACTGCCCCTACCCAAGACACCGCTACCCTCCATCGTGCCGCCTTATCCTTGAACTTCACATAATGCTGTCTCTTGAGGGGTGGTCAGCGGGAGTCCGACAAAAAATAAAGTCACAGGTTCAAAGTATACGGAGATATAGCTCTGTCTAACAATCAGATGGAAAAAATTAATAAAGAAAAATAAAAAAATAGTTAACTGCGCGTACCATGCAGCTAGATGTTAACGCTAAGAATTACTTTCCAATACAGAATTGCTTTATACAAAATATCCGAAAGCGAAAAATGCAATATGCTACATAAAATACAAGGTGCAAAAATCTTCAGTTGTAGCAGATTTCCAGAGGATGTTCTCCGATGATATTTATTTTCATAATCAGCTGCTATATTTCTAGACCAATTTAAAATGCGATGTATGTAATGTGAAGTAAGTTTTGAATGCTTCATTTACACCGATTTAAGGAATGAAAAAAGTTTGGTGTCCACCACCGTCTCATCCAAATTACTATGATATTTTTCATATTAATATTGTTAAAAGTGCTTTGAAAGCTGAATTCATTTCGCAAGTGGGTCCCCATCGGCAATTTAACTCGGGACAGCTTTTACCTAAATCGAACACGTTGCCCACTTGGTTATCTGGGAGACTCCTCAAACTTGCATTTACCTTAAATGCCATAAAATAAACAGTTTCTGTGTACTGATCCTATATCCCAATATTCAGAAGTAGAGATTCCGAATTTTGTGCCGTCCAGCAGTAATTCATAGTTTTAAACTTCAGGGTTGATGAAATGTTACACAAATAGTTTAACTTGAAATTTAAACCATTAAAATTATGTAAAAAATGAACTCTTAATATATAATTCATTATTTAAATGGCGCAGCTAAATTACCGCATATTTGTATTCTTGAACATTATCTCCCATGAAATCCAAGAAATAATTTATGTGAAGTGGTAACTTATCAGCAAACTAACAATAATATGATTAAAAATTTAATCCAGCTTCCACATATTGATATATTGCTAAAAATAATATACTAATCGTAACTTGTCAAAACAATATGGATTTTTTTAAGCTAGGCGCATCTACCTACACTGTCTATTAGAAGTTTTGCGCGTGTCATAGTAATTAGTATCAATATTCTTCCCATCCATATGAAAATTAATGAATCAAATGATAATTGTTTCTTATTTTAGTAAAACAGATTTCGTCATTTTACTACAAGATATTTGTTTATTTAGAAGAGATTTTTCTTAAAGAATACTCTGATTTTATTGAAAATACTATTTTCGATTTCCAGATGAACGAATTTTGAATATTTCGGCGATAGGCGATAAATTTTTTCAAGGTTAAAAATCACGTAACATTCATATCCTATCATAAAAGAGTATCAGTTCATTAGAATTGTCCGTCAGTTTGAAGCGTGCGTCAATTTTGCAGCTCGATACCACTTAAATACAATTTCAGCATAAACAGAAAAAATTAATTGTTGATGACCATTTATTAACTGTAAAGTTTCTTACCTGTTACTGCTAAAAAATTACGGCTATCTATTGAGCATCAAGGATAGCATTTTGTTAATTTTACTCGTATAAAGTTCACGCTATCCGATATCTCATTCCTTACCCATGGTAAAATTACTAAAATAAAAATGTCATTACTTCGAGAGACGGTATTCATAGGTTAAAGAATCTCACTTGTCACTATATATCGACGGTCCGAAAGTTTTAGAGAAACGCATTCATTCCACAATTTTCGTATTTTCTAGCAAGTGAAAACTTTCCTACAATAACTGGCGATTGTTTTCAATCTTATCCTATTTGCTAGGATTGTTTCGTTATGTGTTAAATTGTTAGAAAACTACTGAAAGACTGAAGGTAGGGCATGAATTTTAGAATATATTCCCGGGGCACTAACTAGAGCATGATTGAGTCGCCAACTATCTCGTCAATTTCTTCGCGAATCTTAACCACACGGGAAAAGGGTCCAAAAGTTTGCTTCCGCTTTAACTTGAAATTTATATTATTTATAGCTTTCGCTTGCAAACACGCACGATATCAACAGGAATTACTATAACATTTACTTCCAGGGTTTTGTCACAATTTTAGAAAATATTTAAAAAACTGCCGCAAAAAATCTCAGCTCCAACGAATTTCGAGGATTGTACGTTTTATCGGACAAAAGTTATTCCATGAGATGAAAGAAAAAGCTATTTATCAGTGGGTAAAAGAAATGTGTTTATTAAAGAATATTAGTTCTTTTGAATATATCGAGAGGAAAGAAATTCGTGATCATCTTTTTTTACTTTTAGGAGATGCATTTACTCAGCTTGGACTCTATCCAATAACTACTTTAGTACTTTAGATGCACATAGGCTTTTTTTATCCTGCATACACCCGAAATTAGAATCGTGCAATAGTAGGTATACTCTCGTATATACGCCCGTATTCAAGGAGCAGCATGAGTGCGTCATCCTCCGAAGTTGGTGCTTTGACTTTATGCTTTGACCGGAATTTGGTACAGATTAATTCACATGAGTGAAAAGGAACAATGTTAAGTCGCAGAGGCAAGCCGATTTGTTGGTATGACTAGAGAACCGTGTCTGAGAAAAGAGAGAAACGTTTTGTTAAACCGCTGAAGATGGCAACATAGCTGCCAAATATTTATGCATTTGACGACGTTCACTGTGCAGGTGATTGATTATTTATTCAGGTGTTTCCTTTTCTAGCAGCAACGACTCTCAAGGCATCCTCACTCATCAACAAGAGAATCAAATCAATAATTATTTGATTCTCTAATTATTATATAATTATCCTCTTGAAAAATTTATCCAGTCTAACATAATATATTTGGAGAAGATTGAGGCATTAATACTATACTAAAAACATAATTTGGATGGTTTTCCAACTATATGGCAGCATCTTTTGTAAAATGCAATCTGAAATAAAAAAAATATCTTGCGAACAATACTAAGATTGAATAAAGGGAAAATTGATAATATCAATAGTAATAAAAATACGACTTTCCCCTCTTGATAGCTAATTGTAATTGGCTTTCATTATTTATTTTTTCAAAACTACATCTACTGCTTTGATATCTATCGCATCAAGCAGGAGAATATTGTGTTGCAAAGAAAGAAGATGAAGAAAACGCAACAGTGCTAAAGAACTGTTTTACGGCGAATAACATATTGAACAATAAAGCCAACAATCTTGATTGTCTTCCCAGGAAAAAGAAACCTGCCAACGAAAATGCTTCATAAAACCACCTCAGGGCTGCTTCTATGCTATAACGGTAGCAGATGTTGAGGCTAACGATGAGGGAGATCCTTATGACTTCCTAAGGCTGCGTTAAGTCTAAGATACAACTTAGTCTAGATGCAAATTATACCAAATTCTAATTAAGATTAATTTATGTTTATCACATATATCATGAGAAAATGGAATTTTAATGAATGGAGAGAATGATGAGTTGATGATGAATTGATGAGAATTTTGGTACCAAGATCGCTGTTAATTTGAAATATGTAATGTTAATTGAAATAAATGCTTAAGGAAATTGAATTGCCCATTCATGCAATCTTATGAGAAATACATAAGATATTGTATTAGCTATAAAGTTGATATAAGAAATATAACGTAATTTGTATTCATTAAGTATTTGCTCCAATATCTCTTGGCGACCCAGATATTTCCTAATCTTCCATTTTCAGATAACTCGGACAATTCTCACGACTGACTAAGTTCCGCTGTTGGCAAATTCGCATGTATTTCTTATGGGAGAAAATTTATAACTGGAATCAAACTTTCAATCAAGAACCAAAAATAGGTCAAACACGTTTACATAATTAAGCAACGTTTTCTATTCACACATCGGATGATGAAGTGCTAAAAAGCGGAAAATCGATATGTATATCTATTGAAGAATTTTGTATCGGCCTAGCCTGTTTGAACCCGGGATTATTTTTATTGATGTTTTTGTCACTTACGTTACTAATGCACGTCATCTATCAATACCTCAGGTGTTATTCCTCTATCGCTCCGGTAAGTGCTTCAAGAAAATTTTTGAATGTCGCAATGCATTTTTATTGGAAAAATTGGTATTATGGTACTTAAAGGAATCTAAAAGCCGAAAAACGGGATTTTAAAAGTTTATCGTGTAGAGCTTCCATTAATTATGCTAATACGTTTAGCGGCAAAGCCGATAATCTCCTCCTGTATCATAACTGATGCAGTAAGTTATCAATTCAATATTGATAAATAAAATATGCGAGATTACCCTAGACGAGAAAAGTACTGAGCGTTTCGATTTTGATAAACTATAACTTTCATTATACACCTAAAAAATTGCACTATGGGTACGTACCTCTGTTGTACATACCGTTCTCATTCACCTGATGTTAGGTATAAAGCTACCGCAGAAATAACTAAAGGTTAAAATTCGTACATTATTCTTAACATCATTTTATTATTACTAATTACAAAATGAATAACCAGAGCCTTCTCTGTATCCCATTTCAAGCCATTCGTTTTCATCCTTTGAAAGTACTACATTCTGAGAAGTGATAATCTTGTGATGTCACATTTCACACGGATATTTCTTAAAAGTGTGTTGCTTGCATTTACTGTCGCATTTTACTTTCTGAAAATACTAGGATTCGAGTTAAAAACTTCCTTTACCTAATAAAATATATCTAATAGCGAAAATCGTCAGACGTTATGGATCACTACATACAAGGAAATGCCTTTTCCATCTCTTCCGTAGATTTTCTGCTGGGAACTTTTTTAATTTAACAACACTTTCACATTAATTATGGAAAATAAAAATAATAAAAAATGAAAAACATACCATAATATTTGTTAGGTAATATTTCCTAATTCCTTTACTCAAAAGAATAAAACGGAATTTACTTCAAAGAACCTCGTTAAAGTTAATTTTTCACTCTCTTTCAGAATAATTACATCATCTTTCACTGGTGTATCCTCTCTGCCACACGCCCATAAGCGGCCTGCAGGGTATTTATGTAGAACTAACAGAGGTATGCATTTCTATCGGTTAAAATTCGTTCCTAGGAAACACGCGGATTCAATATCAGGATTTTTTACCTCCAGGAGTGTTTAATAATTTTTTTTTATATAGTCTTTTAAAAAAATCAGTCTTCTGTGGAGAGTTTTCTTTTAACTACTGGAAACACAACCATTATCATTGAAGCATTTTAATTATACGTACTAAATGTTTTGTATGGGCGCAAATTCAAGAGTCACTGTTGACAATTTTGCGAATTGATCAAATTTAAACAACCTTAGCTGTCGTGCTTTGGTTCATTATTGTTTTAAAGCGTGGTAATGCCTAGTATATGCTAGGTATTAGTCTTTCTTTCCTACTAGCGTATACTACTAACTTATTGCGTATTTTCTTCATTAGCGACGAATTGCTTATAGCAAAATTAATAAGACTTCTTTTGACAGGTAACTTGAAAGCTTAGTCAAACCTGCTGAGTGTTTTTTG
The DNA here is from genome assembly GCA_000376725.2 of Ladona fulva. Taxonomy (NCBI): domain Eukaryota; kingdom Metazoa; phylum Arthropoda; class Insecta; order Odonata; family Libellulidae; genus Ladona; species Ladona fulva. The sequence continues at coordinate 3,018,472 of KZ308327.1, read as the reverse complement.
CTGTAAGTTACGAGATCACGAAACACCTTGAATGGATAGTCGTGGAGAACTCAGCGTAACTATCCATCAGCAAATACCGTAACCAGCATATCCATAACCATCAGCAAATACCGTAACCAGCATATCCATAACCATCAGCAAATACCTCGTGGACCTGGGCCGGTCCAACGAACAACTTTTGAATAGCATTTACACGTAAAAATAACGATAAAGCATTTTTATGCTGGCAAAAATGAGAAATAGATTACTATTTTACTAATGGACCTGATGTCATTTTATGTTTTTGCTGTGTAAAATAAACTTAGTTTTAGAAAAGACGACACTCGTTAGCTATTTTATAGCAACTCACTATATTCATACATTTCTTAAATTTAGCTTTATCCTTCGTTTTCATTTCCTTTATTACATTAATAAACCAGCATCAAGTCACCCCTGTAACAAAAGTAACGAAATGTGGTTTTACCGAAGCCGTAATCTAAGCGAACAAAAGTTTAATTAATTCAGCGATTGCTCAAAGAGAGAAATGGCAGATGCAATTCGTACTTTCTGGAGATATTTTTCTATATTCGTTACGAGAACGATGAGAGCAGAATCAGATACTGTATATTAGATATTTGGTGCATGTTGTCTCAAAATAAAATTCAACTTTTCAGAGCCTTTAATCTTGCAGTCATGGGTCTTTCTGCATTACCAAAAGAGAAAAGCGTTTACAACAGCTCTTACAGGTTAGGCTCTTAGGTTCGTACTTCTACGCTATTCACCGAGTTCTTTAACTAAAGATGAGAAATGATTTATTTATTTATTGTAAATAATTTAAGACAGCACATCAAGGTTTCTCTCTCAGTTTTTAATTCAATAGATAAATCTTGGCCTCATGTGTAGCTCTAAATAAACTTGCGTGTGTCTTTACTTGAAAATTGTGGTAGATAACAATTCTCATGTTTTTTCCTAATTGTACGCGATTTGAAACTAACCGCCGCTTCTTTTGGATCCGGATCACGATTACGAACGTCTTCTAGGTCAATGAATCTGCCGACCGCAGATTTTTTCATCTTATTCTCAGGAATGATGGATGTCACCCCATTTACGAGATTACTGTCCTCTCTGGTCGAACCACGATCCCTCCCGTGGGTGAATAGTATTAATACTTCTTTACGTAACAGTTCCCAGGGCAACACTCCTCCCGCCGCGTCCTATTATCTGTTATTTGCCCTTGCGCGCCCTCGTGAATTAAACCTCCTTCAACTTTCATTATACGCATCTCTTATCGACCCCATCCTCATTTCTGGCCCACGCTCCTTTCTCATTTTATTCCGCTTGGAAACGGAAATCTTCCAGATGTCTGAAATCCTCGCTTATCTAAACAGTTGTCATCCCGGACAAGGTTCTTTTATTGTTTTTTCAAGTTACCTAAGAAGCTATCATCTTCAAGCAACCACCTTTTCAATTTCTAACTCCGAAAGTAAACTACAGTTTCCCCTTACCTTACAATCTAAAGTTATATTTGAAACGCTAAGCATATTTAAGTTGCAGATGTTCTTTCGCTAAAATGAAATAAAACGTAAACATGTTGCCTCCATAGCAAATTAAAAAACGAGATGAAGAAAACTATTCTAATTCCTTAAATTGAAATCAACATAGATTTAAGTAATTCAAAATAGCTTAAGTTATACTCACCAAAATTTACTGAAATTAACTAAGAGTTCTACTATTATCTCATTTGAATACTGCTCGAGTTCTCGATATGTAATTCTTGAGTTCATGTTCTTTCATGCATCAATTCATAGGTATCATCTGCTTATCATAGGCTTAGCTGCTGATATCTATGAACCGAAAGTAGAGAGGGTTCGTTCAAAATGTCTAAAATTTTCCAATTTAAGATTGTAGGCGATCGGAAGCTTTTGTGATATTTTTATAATATTACATAAAGTTCGATCACTTGAAACGATAAAATGCTATCGCTTGACTCTATTTAATACGAGATCAAGTATTGGCATTAGTAATAAGCAGTAGTAATTTACAAAGCGCTTCGACAGCTAAGGTCTTATCGCACGTAAGTACCCACCGGGAATCGACCCCGGAACAGCTTCCATTGAAATCGAACGCGTTACCTACATGGGTATCAGGAGGCCCGTTATCGAGTATCGTTCTTGAGTGGCGGAACGTAAGACCTATTGTTACGGACACGATCTAAATAATAAATGAAGAATCACAAACCATGAGAGAAATTCAGAAGGGAAACGATACGTTACTTTATCAAATTTAGATTAACCAAACTTCTTGAAGATATCGCGACATGGACTCTCAATCTATGACCTGCGTGCGGCTATGGCGGAGTTAACTGAAGGTGATCCCCAAAGAATTGGAAGGTATAACATTAAATTGTGAGCACTCAAATTGACACAAGAAAGTTATAAAAAGTAACCATCTATTGATTAATCGCGTTATTAATCAATATTTAGAATAACTTGTACATGTACAAGTATTAAAGATATATGTCACAAATAACAAGCACTTGGCTAAAAAAATTAGCCGTATGCACTCACGAACTGCCGTGCAATTTCGCTCAGATGATTGTATGTACTGCGTATAAAATTTCCTCTTTTCGTTATGTGATCACTCTTCAGTTCAACCGCTTGGTACAAGTGCACCAAATACATATACGTGAAGGGGCGCAAGTGAAATGGTGAAAGGGATCGCGACAGTGTATTTTCCATTCAAATTACCACTGATTATTCCAGAGAATTACAATGAAACTTCATATTAAGGATTCTCTATATCCTTCTATTGCATCACCGACGTCCCCACACTTTTCTCTATTTATCGTTGTCTAAGTACGTAGCGTAAACAAAAGTATCTCACAAATCTTCATCTACATCTACATAATACCCTGCAAGTCGCCTTTCGGCGTGTGGCAGAGGGTGTAAACACCAACAGTAGAATTACCTCTTTAATTTAATGTTATTGCGTATCGTTCGCGGAAAGAACGAGTCCCTAATACGACTTGTCCTCGCGTCTATTTCTCTTATTTTACGCTCACTGTCGGATCGGCCGAAGTAGCAGGGGGGTCGCATAATACCAATTACGTCTTCCGAAAATGTACTTCCTCTGAATTTATCAAACAATCGCAGCCTATCTTCTAATCTCCTTTCTTTCAAGGATTCCCAACCTGCGTCTGAGAGCATTTGCGTACCGCTTGCTTTTCTATCGTAGCACTTTTTAACAAATCGTATCGCCTTGCGCTGTACCTTCTCGAGTTCACGAGCATTCGTTTCATCCGCTGGGTCCCATATTCCAGATGGGGCGTAACTAACGTGAAATAGCATCGCTCTCTGTCTTTTTCATCGCATCTACCTACAATACGCTTTATAAAACCAAGCTTTTTAGTTACTTTATCGTATATTTTTCGAATATGTGTGCTCCAGTTTAAATTATTGGTAAGGGTGATTTCAAGATATTCAACTGAGTCGACTACATTTAAATTCGTTCCACTAATTTTGTACGGGTGGTTCTGATTGTTTCATATCGAAGAAATTTACTACAGAGCATTTATTTACATTAAGATCTAGTTGCCATTTTTCGCACCACCTTTGTATATGAGCAAAATCTTCATTATTAGCAAAGAGCAAGTATTTCGTTATTTATACATATAGCTTTTTCTAGCTCAACGAAATTCCTTTGAAGTCGAGGTCTAAGTGACGGATGCTTTTCTTTCAGTTAGCATGATCATTCGACGTCATGGGCTACCGAACTGAAGCTTGGTTTGTCGCAGTTCCACAAGTTATCCTTTCTGTCGCTTTCTTAGTACCACCTACCTCTAGTAATTCTTACTAGATCTTTCTCCATGACTTTCCTCATCTACCATTCTCTCCAATACTGATATCAGGAGACTTCCGCGCCTCATTCTGTGCTCGATAACTATTTTTGTTCGACGTAAAATAGGTATTGTAGTTACCCGATCGAATTGCTCCCATAAATGTATAGGAGATAGTCAAAAACCAAGAAAGCCTAATTATTAACCTTATGACTACGATTGTTATTGTTAAGCATGTATCGTAATGACTTCAGAGTTAATCTTATTATCTTCAGTGAAATTAGAATAAAAACACTTTCTCAACTGGGTGTCAATTCCGTTTAAATAACTCATCTTTAAAAATCGATTTTATTTTCATCATGATTATTCTATTCCCAGACGGTCATATCAAAAGAGTTTTTGTTTATCACCATTGAAATCGAGCTTCGATTGACTTCGCGTGGTCTCTATAGGCAAGTACTTTTTTTTGTTGAAAACCCTTAAAATGTATTCATAATGGATTACAAATAAATCAAGTTCAAAAATTCCCTAATTTCACAATAAAAGTAAAGAATCGGTAGTTTTACCCGAGGATTTTGTCTTCTAAAGAGAGCTCAGATACACGCATCCAAAACACAGAATTCCGGTATATGTATTGCCGATAATCTTGAAGATCTCAATAGCAAATCGAGGAATCATAAACTAGATGGCACTCTTCAGGCACATACCTTAGGCATGATATTACGATTAATCAGAGTTTTCTTGAAAAATATTAGAAACATTTGAGCGAACATGAGATCGTCTCAGATTTTCATAAGTTTGCATATCATTTGAATACAAAAGATTCCACAGTTTTTGATTCATGAGGAGTGCTGAGAAACTATGACATCTAGAAAATTCTCGACTACGTGGTCTTTAAAAATCTTTCCGGTGACTTATCTAGTAATGCGTAGTGATTCTGCGTTAAATTGAACTTTGGACCATAACATTTGCGTTCTGAAGTTTATCTGTACCATAATAGGAATATCGTATCAAGTTTCTAGTAGCATCCAGTCATAGGTACAGTAATGTGTAGTGAAAGACAGTATAATAACCGTGTAAAGACCCATCCACAAAATACGAATCTTTGAAGTGAATTTAGAAAGTGGACGTATCCTAATTCGAATAGAAATTTCGAGCTTTCTGTTGCAAGAATATTCTTATCTTTTCGAGTATGCTCAAAACACGCTGTTTATTTATTACCCGGATGTGTTTTAAAGATATTACGCGGACTCAATCTTAACTGATAAAACCAGTATATTTTATGAAATCTCGTAAACTTTGCGTAAAATCTGGAAATAGTCATGTCACTATTACGATATCATCGAAAATCTGGTTGTTTCCCATCTTTGCCGTTCAAAAACGGCAACTCCTTCTGTATAGTTTTATGTTTTTAGGATAAATAAACTTTGCATTCTTCTCATGAGCACAAATTCTGATGCGCTGAGTTTAATCTTTCGTGAAAAGAAATTATGAAATTTTACTTGCAAGTTTTCATGGCTTGTTTTGGTTTTTAAATACAAAAGTGGATATTTAATTTAAATGATTTACTTCGGTACATCATTTGAAGAAGCGAATGAATAATCAATCAATTAAAAATAATAAGTCAACAATCATCGAGAACAGTTTTGAAATAATGATCCTTCTTTATCATAATTAATCAGTTCATAATTAATTAATTTGGAATAAAATAATAAATTTTTAAATATATACATTAATCTGTGAAGCGTAATAATGGTTTCTAATCCTCAAGCGAGTCACATCTATAGGTAATTATGCGAAAACAAAATCTATAACTAAAACTGTTCATTAACTAGAGTCTCCTTTTCATTATAACTAAAGCAGGTGTTATAAATGAAAACTGTAGATATTGCAATCAACCTCTGATCTAGAGACGTTTACCTAGATATGAACAGTTTTTAATCCGTTCATACTGAATTAAGACTACTCAAATCACTAGAATAGCGTATAGAAGAAAAAAATTAATACATTTTGTTTTTCGTGGATCATTTTCCTTCCGAGAATTCAAACAATATATGAAATCTCTCAAAGACTCCACAAATTTTGTTAGCTGATAAAGCAAGAAATCCTACAATTCATGCATTATTTCAAAGAAAGTTATTTGGTACTCAATATGTTCTAAGTAGACATAACATTGCAAATCAAAACATCAATTAATACCAACGACTTTTGAAAGAATTACTTTACTTTACTAATTAATACTATTTTGTAGCTGCACAATAGTTAGAATCGCTGGGAAGGCTCAAATGCATTGACTTATTAACAAAAGACAATCACATTGATACATATGGTATGAGAGTTTGGCATAAGAGAAACAATAATATCAGTACGGCCACTGATGGTTGTAATAGTAACAATATTAAAAACTCCTAAAACCATCAAACAAAGACAATTGCTGATACGTATTTCGCCCCTCCAAGGGAGCCATTTCAGGGTTTGACGACCAGAGAGGTTCAAGTCTTGCAAGTCTTTGTTTGATGGTTTTAGGAGTTTTTAATTGTTACAATAAGAAAAACAACTTAAAATAACAAATATATGGAGGTGCACCTATGGCTTATTTCCTTAAAGCCTCAAGGTATCTTGTAATTATCCTTGTCAGTGCGTGGTAAATTCAGATGAAAATAGGCCATTTTATATTCTTTGCAAATCAAGTATCATACTTAAAGCGAAATTATATAAGAAATTAAAATATGAGATTAAACCAGAACAGTGGTACATGCATTATATAAGTTATTTTCTCTTCTAACGAATATTTATCGGCCTTCAGAGAAGAAGGGTAGCACATGTAAGACATTTACTTTTATGCAGGTTCGGTATTTGAATTTCGCTGGATTATAATCGTTAACAAGCATATATTCTTTAATCTCCTTATGATTAATAATCCTCTGAAGTACTTTAAATTACGTTGCACCATAGAGTAAGATTACTTGGATGGACATAACAAAATCATCATAACTGATACAGGACGTTTAATAATACAATTAAATTCGTCACAAGTTTAAATTATTGGTAAGGGTGATTTCAAGATATTCAACTGAGTCGACTACATTTAAATTCGTTCCACTAATTTTGTACGGGTGGTTCTGATTGTTTCATATCGAAGAAATTTACTACAGAGCATTTATTTACATTAAGATCTAGTTGCCATTTTTCGCACCACCTTTGTATATGAGCAAAATCTTCATTATTAGCAAAGAGCAAGTATTACGTTATTTATACATATAGCTTTTTCTAGCTCAACGAAATTCCTTTGAAGTCGAGGTCTAAGTGACGGATGCTTTTCTTTCAGTTAGCATGATCATTCGACGTCATGGGCTACCGAACTGAAGCTTGGTTTGTCGCAGTTCCACAAGTTATCCTTTCTGTCGCTTTCTTAGTACCACCTACCTCTAGTAATTCTTACTAGATCTTTCTCCATGACTTTCCTCATCTACCATTCTCTCCAATACTGATATCAGGAGACTTCCGCGCCTCATTCTGTGCTCGATAACTATTTTTGTTCGACGTAAAATAGGTATTGTAGTTACCCGATCGAATTGCTCCCATAAATGTATAGGAGATAGTCAAAAACCAAGAAAGCCTAATTATTAACCTTATGACTACGATTGTTATTGTTAAGCATGTATCGTAATGACTTCAGAGTTAATCTTATTATCTTCAGTGAAATTAGAATAAAAACACTTTCTCAACTGGGTGTCAATTCCGTTTAAATAACTCATCTTTAAAAATCGATTTTATTTTCATCAAGATTATTCTATTCCCATACGGTCATATCGAAAGAGTTTTTGTTTATCACCATTGAAATCGAGCTTCGATTGACTTCGCGTGGTCTCTATAGGCAAGTACTTTTTTTTGTTGAAAACCCTTAAAATGTATTCATAATGGATTACAAATAAATCAAGTTCAAAAATTCCCTAATTTCACAATAAAAGTAAAGAATCGGTAGTTTTACCCGAGAATTTTGTCTTCTAAAGAGAGCTCAGATACACGCATCCAAAACACAGAATTCCGGTATATGTATTGCCGATAATCTTGAAGATCTCAATAGCAAATCGAGGAATCATAAACTAGATGGCACTCTTCAGGCACATACCTTAGGCATGATATTACGATTAATCAGAGTTTTCTTGAAAAATAATAGAAACATTTGAGCGAACATGAGATCGTCTCAGATTTTCATAAGTTTGCGTATCATTTGAATACAAAAGATTCCACAGTTTTTGATTCATGAGGAGTGCTGAGAAACTATGACATCTAGAAAATTCTCGAATACGTGGTCTTCAAAAATCTTTCCGGTGACTTATCTAGTAATGCGTAGTGATTCTGCGTTAAATTGAACTTTGGACCATAACATTTGCGTTCTGAAGTTTATCTGTACCATAATAGGAATATCGTATCAAGTTTCTAGTAGCATCCAGTCATAGGTACAGTAATGTGTAGTGAAAGACAGTATAATAACCGTGTAAAGACCCATCCACAAAATACGAATCTTTGAAGTGAATTTAGAAAGTGGACGTATCCTAATTCGAATAGAAATTTCGAGCTTTCTGTTGCAAGAATATTCTTATCTTTTCGAGTATGCTCAAAACACGCTGTTTATTTATTACCCGGATGTGTTTTAAAGATATTACGCGGACTCAATCTTAACTGATAAAACCAGTATATTTTATGAAATCTCGTAAACTTTGCGTAAAATCTGGAAATAGTCATGTCACTATTACGATATCATCGAAAATCTGGTTGTTTCCCATCTTTGCCGTTCAAAAACGGCAACTCCTTCTGTATAGTTTTATGTTTTTAGGATAAATAAACTTTGCATTCTTCTCATGAGCACAAATTCTGATGCGCTGAGTTTAATCTTTCGTGAAAAGAAATTATGAAATTTTACTTGCAAGTTTTCATGGCTTGTTTTGGTTTTTAAATACAAAAGTGGATATTTAATTTAAATGATTTACTTCGGTACATCATTTGAAGAAGCGAATGAATAATCAATCAATTAAAAATAATAAGTCAACAATCATCGAGAACAGTTTTGAAATAATGATCCTTCTTTATCATAATTAATCAGTTCATAATTAATTAATTTGGAATAAAATAATAAATTTTTAAATATATACATTAATCTGTGAAGCGTAATAATGGTTTCTAATCCTCAAGCGAGTCACATCTATAGGTAATTATGCGAAAACAAAATCTATAACTAAAACTGTTCATTAACTAGAGTCTCCTTTTCATTATAACTAAAGCAGGTGTTATAAATGAAAACTGTAGATATTGCAATCAACCTCTGATCTAGAGACGTTTACCTAGATATGAACAGTTTTTAATCCGTTCATACTGAATTAAGACTACTCAAATCACTAGAATAGCGTATAGAAGAAAAAAATTAATACATTTTGTTTTTCGTGGATCATTTTCCTTCCGAGAATTCAAACAATATATGAAATCTCTCAAAGACTCCACAAATTTTGTTAGCTGATAAAGCAAGAAATCCTACAATTCATGCATTATTTCAAAGAAAGTTATTTGGTACTCAATATGTTCTAAGTAGACATAACATTGCAAATCAAAACATCAATTAATACCAACGACTTTTGAAAGAATTACTTTACTTTACTAATTAATACTATTTTGTAGCTGCACAATAGTTAGAATCGCTGGGAAGGCTCAAATGCATTGACTTATTAACAAAAGACAATCACATTGATACATATGGTATGAGAGTTTGGCATAAGAGAAACAATAATATCAGTACGGCCACTGATGGTTGTAATAGTAACAATATTAAAAACTCCTAAAACCATCAAACAAAGACAATTGCTGATACGTATTTCGCCCCTCCAAGGGAGCCATTTCAGGGTTTGACGACCAGAGAGGTTCAAGTCTTGCAAGTCTTTGTTTGATGGTTTTAGGAGTTTTTAATTGTTACAATAAGAAAAACAACTTAAAATAACAAATATATGGAGGTGCACCTATGGCTTATTTCCTTAAAGCCTCAAGGTATCTTGTAATTATCCTTGTCAGTGCGTGGTAAATTCAGATGAAAATAGGCCATTTTATATTCTTTGCAAATCAAGTATCATACTTAAAGCGAAATTATATAAGAAATTAAAATATGAGATTAAACCAGAACAGTGGTACATGCATTATATAAGTTATTTTCTCTTCTAACGAATATTTATCGGCCTTCAGAGAAGAAGGGTAGCACATGTAAGACATTTACTTTTATGCAGGTTCGGTATTTGAATTTCGCTGGATTATAATCGTTAACAAGCATATATTCTTTAATCTCCTTATGATTAATAATCCTCTGAAGTACTTTAAATTACGTTGCACCATAGAGTAAGATTACTTGGATGGACATAACAAAATCATCATAACTGATACAGGACGTTTAATAATACAATTAAATTCGTCACATCAAACAAAAACAATTTATTCTTACATTTTTATATCTTTAATTTTTTAAATAAAACTTAACTAATTTTATGTGGAATGTTCTTTTTGTAAAT
>KZ308327.1:2984693-2999516 GCA_000376725.2 Ladona fulva | reverse complement strand
AAAAGAGGACATCAAAAGATTGGAGGCATTTGAGATGTGGGTGTGGCGTAGAATGGAGAAGGTGAGCTGGGTGGATAGAAAAACAAACATAGAGGTGCTAGAAATGGTTGGGAAGGAAAGGGTTTTAATTGAAGTAATTAAGCGCCAACAAAAGAAATGGGTGGGTCAGATATTGAGAGGAGAGGGATTGCTGAAGAATGTAATAGAGGGTAGAATGGAAGGGAAAAGACAGAGGGGATGGCAAAGGCAAAAAATGTTAGATGACATAAAGAGTGGGGTAAGTTATCAGGTAGCGAAGGAAAGGGCTATGAATACGGAATATTAGGGCACATGGACCTACCGAAAGGTAGAACACTTATGTATGACCTAGAATACATAAAAATGTTTAAAAACTATTTTGTAATACTTACTATTCTTGCAGAGAAATAAGGTCTGGTGACAAAGTCTGAATAGTATATATTTCATGTAAACATTAGATCATTAAGAAAACGTGTCGATGAGTTTAGGATATGTTTGGCAGAAATGCAGAGACATGTTAACATTTTGGCCTTCGCAGTCATTGAAGTAAATATTCAAGAAGATGAGAGTGATTGTTTTGTTGTAGATGGATTTAAAAAATAACAAAAACTCAGAAACAAGAAAAGAGGAGGAGGAATAATCCTATATATAAAGGACTCAGCAGATTTTGTTATAGAAAATGTAAATTTTGATTCTTTTGAAGGAATTCTTGGTAAATTAGAAATATTTGGCATGCAATATCAATTCCTTACCTGCAACAGGCCACCAAGTAACCTTTATCAAAGAACTAGAAGAAATCATTAAGAATACTGGTACTGAGAATACTATAATTTTAGGAGACATGAACATAGATATAAAAAATAAAGCAGATACAACAACAAAAGACTATAAAAATCTTTTCACTGTTAATGGTTATGATAAAGTAATTCAAGGTTTTACAAGGGAAGAATTAAAGGGAAATAAATTAAATAGAAGCTGCACTGACCATATTTATGTTTGATCAACACTCCATAAATTGGAAGGACTGGTTGTAAAAACAAAATTATCAGGTCATTACATATTTGGTGTTAAAATCTTTGACAAGAATAAAAAACAGCTAAGGGGTAATAAAGAAGAAACTATCATTATCTAAATGGATGAATCTAAAATAAATAGGAAAATTCAAGAGCATAACTAGGAAGAAATACTAACTGAAGATAATCCCAGTATTATCTACAATAAAATGTGTAAGGTCATGAAGAAAATATATGAAGAGTCAACAGTAAAAAAATTTTTGAAACCAAAAAGGAATGGAAATAAGGAGTGGATTACCAACAATGTCATGGACTTAATTAAAGAGAGGGATTTTGCATTTAGAAAGATGAAAAATTGCCCTACCAATAAGGAGTATAGAAAACTTTATACAGAATTAAGAAATAAAACCANGTAAGATTTCGTAAGAATAATAATTTTCTGTTTTCGATAGAATATTTTGAAATATTTTCTGTAGAATAAATTTAATCATTTGAGTTCGTATACATATACAATTATTTGTGTGTATATTCTTCCTTCTGGTCCACAGATTTAATGCTCATCCTTCATGAAGTCGTTAGGTAAGGAGGATAAAAATATTCTGCATCGCATAAAATTAGGATTAAATTGTCAAAACTGAAACAATTTTGCAGGCGCTACCAGCCATTGGAATCGTAAAACAATAGTCGCCGACGAGATGCGGTATTTTTTAGTTTCGATAAGTTAGTTATCTTGGAGAAAAATATGTTAGTCACGTTTAATGGGTTTATAGGGATGGACGATGTTTCGTTGAATCCCTTTCTTTTGAGATACCGGGGGAAAGGTCACATTGCTTAACGGCTAGCGAAGAATCGAATTGGTGATAATAATTCCAGCCAAATTGCGGTTGCTGAGGGGCCGTCATCACTAAACATATCAATAACAGAGAAATGCTATTACTCGTAGCAAAATATGTACAAAATATCAAAACTTTTCGTTATTCATATCTTGTAAAACCTCCAAAAATTCCCTGTTATCCAGCGAATGAAGTCCCACTTATGCAAAAGAACGGTAATATTATTCGAAATAAACGGAAGACTGAATTGTCAGATACACTAATCCGAGAGGTAGCGTAAATTTAGCGAGAACTACGTATTTCTTAAATTCCTCTACAATCAAAACTATTAGCTATAACAAAAAAATCCGTTTTTCATTGCTTCGACGATTAGTTTCCACACTGATTTTTTCTATTAATCACCAACTTATCGTTATACGGTATCGTTGTGTATACGCATCAAGTGTCAATTTTTCGTTCGATTCTTCCCGATGAATTATCACTCAATGTCATAAGCATAACTCCCTCTTATTTATCTCACTTTTACGCGTAAAGATCGTTACCATGAGCGCTTAGATTACTGCGTTGAACAAATTTGAGATCTTCGTTCCTTAAACGAGGAAAATTAAGAATAGAAGCCTGTAAAATTAATCATAAGGACTAGTAATAATTTGCACATTTGAGAAGCATTCGCGGTATCTTCTTTCAAATTTTCAATTTCTCTAAGTGATGGGTGCTCGGGAATTTCGGTAGAACTCTGAAAGTATAGCACACCAGCATAGGCAACTAGCTTGTAATTCTGGTCAGAGGTTTAAACATTTCTACTGGTTTAATCTAGTCTTCGACAGATGTAATTCAAAATACTTCCTCTGATGAATTCTCGAAATTAGTAATCAGATCACGTAAATACTGTATGTATCTCCCAGCGATCTTTCACCTTCACCACCTTTTTCACCAAGTTTTCTATTGTACGCTCAGTTGATAAATAATAATATCTCGAAAAAATGCTTGCAATAAGACCACGAATGAATGAGAAAGTGTTCACATGAATAGTTTCACTGGAAAGATCACCTATAATTAAAGATTACCTAGGCTTAAATCCGTGCCTAAGCCGACATCGGAATAAAGGTCTTTTTAAGTCATAAATTGATTAATAAGAGAAACGTTTCCATTCCATAGCAACGGATTATTTCTCTGTAGTCTTCTTTATTAGATAAAACATAAGACGTTCATACCCTCCGATTTCGCTGACCTTCTGATCCATCGCATGTAACAGCAAGAAACAGTAAAACTTCGTATCGAAGCTTTTTACGACTTTCTGTCGTACATACATTTCATTTTCAATGGTAATTCTCCTATGTTGTTTGACGAGCAAAATTTTCCACCGCATCATTCTGACGAGATTAACTTTAATAAGTTTTGTAATTGTGGTAATACAATCACTAAGTATGGTGAAATGATAATGTAATCAATAAAACTGAAGCTTCTTTACTCAAATGTTACCCTTGAGCAACCCCTAAATGTAGTTATAAATAGAAAATCGTTTTAAACCATTTAGAACCCTTTTTTAAGGTGTGTGGGCATACGTTTCATACGTGTGGGGATATAAGGCAACATTTTTACAGTTCATCCTTAGAACCCCTAAAATATTATCTCAGACACTCTCTAAGATAAGAAGGGTTTCACTGTCTGAGATAGTATTTAAGGGGTTCTAAGTTAACTTGTTAAAATGATATATTTCATACCTATTTAAAGGTTGTGGGATGTCATACATTATCACATTACTGTTTTATTAATGACATATTAAGATTGTAAATTTATAGTCTCCTTCAATTAAACCGGAACAGCGGGAACTTTGAATTCGAACGCAGGAAGGGATCCACAACGCCCTTTGAAGGTCTAATTATGTGAGGACTTCTGCACAGAGTTGGAAAGCAATTTCCAAAGCACCGGTTTATCGTATGTTGTATCCCTTATATTATTGCTAGCTATCGAATAAATTTATAAACGAAGAGATGCAACGACTTTAATGAATAAGTTTGGTTTAATGTATCAGAGAGTAATTCAACACAATCAAATTTTTGAATCCTAACTTAAAAAGTGATCAGAAATAATGCAATCCTCAAAAGCGCAAGACTTATGAAAGAATCAACAATAAAGACGAAAATCTATCAGAAAATAATAGCTAATGATGAAATACAGACATATGATGCCATTAACAAGGACAAAATAACAACTGTGGAAGTATGCGTATAACGATTTAGATGACAAAATCAGACTGGGACATAGTAAAATTGAATGACGAACCGACTTCGGGAGGTTATGGAGGGGTTTTCCTCCCGACTTTGGTGAATACAGGCAGAATACTTCTCCCCCTCACATAAGTCGATTCTACGATTTCATAACTGTATTTGTATTAAAAATATCTCGTGCATTGTGTGTGTTTGTATGTGTGCGTGCGTGTGTATATATAAAATAACAATAAACAATAATAATAATTCTCATATATATATATATCATCATCATCATCATCATCAGCCATTTTCAATCCGACGTCGGATGTAGGCCTCTCCAAGCGCTTTCCAATTCTCTCTATTCTGAGCTTCTCGTTGCCATGTTACCCCTAAATACTGAATGATGTCTCTGTTCCATCGGTCCCTTGGTCTTCTTCTTGGTCTCTTCACGTCTCTTGGTATCCAGTTCAGAACTGCTGATGTCCATCGGTTGTCGTTTCTCCTTGCAACATGGCCTGCCCACATCCATTTCAGTGATCTTACCTTATCTATGATGTCTGTCACTCCTGTTATCTTCCTAACCCAGGTGTTGCGTTTCCTGTCTCTTCTTGTGATTCCAAGCATACATCGTTCCATACTTCTTTGTGTAGTCTGAAGTCGCTGGGTTATTGCTGCGTTTAACACCCATGTTTCACTTCCATATGTCAAAACTGGTAGAATGCATTGGTTGAAGACCTTTCTCTTCAAGACCATTGGCATTTTCGACTTCAGAATATGGGCGTTTCTTCCGAAGGCACTCCAGCCTAGTTTCATTCTTCGATTCACTTCATTAATCCTGTTTTTCTCTCCTGTCGTAACCAGTTGTCCCAGGTAAGTGTACTCTGAACAAACATCAAGGGGTACCTCTTGTAGTAGGATTGGTACTTGTGCTGCAAAAGAATTATACATTACCTTAGTTTTCGATAAGTTTATCCTGAGTCCTATTTTCTGCCCAGCCGCGTTCAGTTCTTGAAGTCTTGATGCTAGATCTTCACCGTTGGTTGCGAAGAGTACTATATCATCTGCGAAACGCAAATGACTGATGTGCTCTCCATTGATCCGTAGGCCTCTTTCCTCCCAGTCTAAGGTTTTAAAGACTTCTTCCAGAACGGCTGTAAAAAGAATTGGTGAAAGGCAGTCGCCTTGTCTCACTCCCTTCTCAATCCGGAATTCCTCTGTTTCTTCATGCAGCATTACAGAGGCTGTGGCGTCCTTGTAGATGCTGCGTAGAAGTTGGATGTACTTTGTATCTATCCCTTGTTTCCCCAGTGCCTCCAGTGTGGAGGAGGTACTTACCGAGTCAAAGGCCTGGGCATAATCCACGAAGCAGAGTACTAGTGGCATCTCGTATTCGTTCATTTTGCTGATAATTTCTTGCAGCGTGTGGATGTGGTCCATAGTGCTGAATCCCTTGCGAAATCCAGCTTGTTCTCTTGGCTGGGCAGCTGCCAGGGACGTCTTCAGACGTGCAGCTATTACTCTCATGAACGTTTTGTAAATAACAGGAAGGAGGCTGATGGGGCGGTAGTTCTTCAAATCTTCCTTGCTTCCTTTCTTGTGCAAAAGGACAATCTTTGCATGGTTCCATTCCTTCGGAATTCTCCCTTGTCTAAGGCAATTAGTGAATAACTGCGCTAGGACAGGAGAAATTTCTGTAACACCAAGTTTCAGATATTCTGCTAAAACTCCATCAGCTCCTCCTGCCTTTCCATTCTTCATCTTCTTGATGGCCTCTGTTACTTCTTCTGGGAGAATAGAGGGGGGATTTTCTGAGTTTTGTGTTTCTTCTTGGTTTTCCTCTTCAACATTTTCTGTCTTCTTGTATAAGTTGGTGAAGTATTCGGTTACTGTCCTCAGTATTGCTTGTCTATTGGAAGTTGTTGTGCCATCTTCTTTCTGGACGACCAAGATTTGTTTCTTTCCCATTGCTAGGCGTCGTCTGACCCTCTTCATACTCTTGTTGTTCTCTATAGCTTCTTGTACAATTCTTTCGTTAAAATTCCTTACATCTTCCTTCATCGCCACTCTGATAGACTTGCATAGCTCGACATATTCGATATTTTCCTTTGGCAAGTCTGAGTGCTTCAGTTGCTTTCGCTGTTTCATCATTTTCCTGGTTCTGTCGCTGAACTTCTTATCCTTTGGTCTTTTTGGTGTACTTGCTACTTCTTCTGCCGCTGCTTTCACGACTTCCATGACTTTGGCTTCCAGTTCTACTTCTTGAAGTGCTGAAAACCTATTTCTAAGTTCCAGCTGGAACTCTTTCCTATTTTCTTCTAATTTTCTAATACTTACCTCCTGTTTCCTGCTTGAGACCAACTTCTTTCGCTCCATTCTGACGTTAATCTTCATTCTGCATCTAACTATCCTATGGTCACTGCCGGTGTTGAAGTTGTTTAGTACCTCAAAATTAGTAACAGGGTAGAGTTTGTTAACCAATATGTAGTCTATTTCGTTTTTTACTCCATTAGGACCTCTCCAAGTCCACTTCCTTGTAGGATTCTTCTTGAAATATGTATTCGTTAAGTACATATTGGTGCACTCTGCAAACTCTACCAGGCAGTGACCTCGTTCATTTCTCTGGCCTAGTCCATGTTTTCCTGTGACAGCATCATCTGTTTCCTGCTTACCTACACGAGCGTTAAAATCGCCCATGATGATTTTATAATAGTAATCTTCCTTTTCATGTTCCGTGTCAAGAGTCTGGTAGAAATTTTCAATTTACACTTCGCTGCTTGCTGCTGTTGGTGCATAAACTTGGATGATCTGAACATAGTAACGCTTATTTATCCTTAGGATGAGCTTACATATTCTGTCAGATACACTTTCTATTTTCTCCACATTATTTTTTCATTTCTTGTTAATCAAGAAGCCAACTCCTCCAAGTCTTCCTTCCGTCCTTTGTTCCCCTATAATAGAAAATATGCTCTTCCTTGAGTGTAACCAGTTCTTCCGATTTTCTTCTTACTTCACTGAGTCCGATGACATCCCACTTTATCTTCTCTGCTTCATTGAGGAGTTCAAGGAGTCGATCTTCGCTCTTCAAGCTGCGGCAGTTGTAGGTTGCGAAGTGTAGGGGGTTATTTCTTTTCTTCATGATGGACCTCGGCAATGCCACCACTTCCCGGACATCCGAATGAGTAGTGCTTTTACGTCCGGATAAATTTCCATTACAGAAGCTCATCATGATAAATTGTAATTGCGCCTGGAGGGTTAAAGACAGTGATTCACCATGCTGTCTCACTTCCGGTTGGTGAATGAAGGAGTGCCACTCTCACTATTTGGTCGGAGATATTGTTGAAGCCTTCTTAGCATGGTTGAACCTAAGCTATACATCGCCTCCAACCTCCGTTTACACCCCTCCGCCCCGATGAGGCAAAAAATTCGGTCATTCGATCATTCGAATGGTCCTAGAATCGAACCTGGATCAACAGGGCAAAAATCTTTACGGCATACGATAGACATCCAACTATTCTAAATACACCGTGAATTGCGAGTTTCTATCTTAACGCAAAATACCCTAAATGAATTCTTGAACTCCGGACATACGAATTGCCCTAGAATCGAACTAAGGACCCGCAAGGCAAAAACCTTTACGCATACAATAGATGTGTATATTCTCTATCGATGGTGTAAATTTCAGAGTTCTATCTTACCGGAAAATACCCTAAATGATTTTTTGAAAATGTGGCACTAAGAATTTACCTAGCATCGAACCTGGGGCAATTAGGGATACGTTTCTTGCACCGTATGACTACTGTATGTTTATACTGAATTGAATTGAATAAATTATTATTATTATCAGTTACCATCGACGAAACTACTTCCACACTTCTTCTGAATGCTGGTGACTTGCAACAATTAAAACTGGACATAAAAGAAATAAACGCAAGTCTGAGCTTTTTCAATGATAAATATGACTGTATGTGCATAGAAAGCAAGGAAACTAATGTACATATAAAGGAGCTCATTTCCACTTTAAACGGTCTCAAGGCAGAATTGTTGGAAAAGAACAAAGAAATTAGATTGTTAGAGACAAAAGTAAATCGACTTGAGCAAAATCAACTAGAGTATCAAATAGTTTTGAAATAGCTGGTAGAATGTAGTTTTCAATCAGATAAGGAAGTTATAGATTATGTCTCTGATCTAGGTAATAAAATAGGGGTTGAAAATGCTGCCTCAAGTCTTGTGGAAGCCTACATGGTAAACAATCGNATAGCTAGAGCATCAATTTAAGAATATATTGAAAAAGAAGGTTGGTTAACATTTTAACAGCTTAAACTTTCCATTAAATATTTTTTAATTTCCTTCTTCAGATTTGATAGTTTCTCTATTCCATGTAGATTCTTTGGTAGACTATTTAGAAGAGAAGGGACCATGATGGCAAGTTGTCCTTTACCTTGCAGGTTGTTACTGCTTGGTACGTCATACCTAATTCTTTCTCTAGTTGGCATTATATGTTGAGATTCATGCCTTTTTCTATATTTATCTGAATAATAATTTTCCATTATCAGTAGATATTTGTAAAGGAGTTTAAATAAATTTATATATATGTAGACTGAGTTAGTAGATGCCTGTTCCCCATCTGTACCCCTTCCCACAAGCTTAATGATTTTACATTGTGTGGCCATTAGCTGTTTCAGAATACTATTGGTAGTCCCTCCCCATATACTAAGCCCATATCTTAGAATGGATTCCACTAGGGATAAATAAAGAATTCTTTTTGTTGTTACAGGTAACAAATCTTTGAGATAGAACATCTGATATGAAATTTTCCTTAACTT
This sequence comes from Ladona fulva, assembly GCA_000376725.2. NCBI lineage: Eukaryota > Metazoa > Arthropoda > Insecta > Odonata > Libellulidae > Ladona > Ladona fulva. The sequence goes on along the minus strand of KZ308327.1, from coordinate 2,990,616 downwards.
GTTATTAGTGTATGTAGCATGAGAATCATATTTGAGATTTTCATCTATCATTACACATAAATATCTGTATGTGATGACTTGTTCAAGCCTTGAACAGTTGCATTGGGTTTCATTTCCATTATAGTGAAGGCAGCTATGTCCATACAATTTCACATTTGCTACTTTTCTCTTTCCCACTCTATTGTTCATGTCCATTACCTTGGTTTTGTTAAAATTTAACACCAATTTATTATCATGGCACCATTTGTTTATATTGTTAAGATCATGTTGGATGAGTCTTTCAGCTTCTTTGAAGTCCCTATGCACTGATACTATGGCTATGTCATCTGCATACAAAAATATCTTACAATGGTCTGAGATGGTGATGATATCATTAATATATAACACGAAGAGCAGAGGACTTAACACAGAGCCCTGAGGCATGCCACTTCTTATGTCATGACTCTCACTTAAATGTTCCCTTAATCTCACCTTAAGTTTTCTGTTGCCTAAGTAGCTTTTTTAAACCATTCAAAGATATTGCCTCTTTCTCTCATATTATATAATTTGCTTAACAGTAAATCTGAGTTTAGGATATCAAATGCTTTTTTAAAGTCAAGAAAACAAACTAGTATGTTGTTATTTTTGTTAAGGTTGAAGTTTATGTACTCTGTGAAATCTTCTAACAAATTTTTGGTTCCTCTGATGCTCTGAAAGCCATACTGCTGGGATGACAGGAAGTTATATTTCTTGGCATAATAGTATAAGAAACTAGAAATATATTTCTCCATTATCTTATCTATTGAGGGTAGATAGTACATTCTTTCACTGCTTTGCCCTTGGGAATGGGTAAAACAATGGCAAGCTTTAGGTCATCCAGAACACATCCTTGGGTTAAAGAGTTATTTATTAGCTTGGTAATCAATTTTTGAAGTACAATATGAGACTTGATGTCCTTTATTCTAATTTGGTCAGCTCCAGGTGCTTTGTTACTTTACTTGGATACTATTTTNCAATATCAATTCCTTACCTGCAACAGGCCACCAAGTAACCTTTATCAAAGAACTAGAAGAAATCATTAAGAATACTGGTACTGAGAATACTATAATTTTAGGAGACATGAACATAGATATAAAAAATAAAGCAGATACAACAACAAAAGACTATAAAAATCTTTTCACTGTTAATGGTTATGATAAAGTAATTCAAGGTTTTACAAGGGAAGAATTAAAGGGAAATAAATTAAATAGAAGCTGCACTGACCATATTTATGTTTGATCAACACTCCATAAATTGGAAGGACTGGTTGTAAAAACAAAATTATCAGGTCATTACATATTTGGTGTTAAAATCTTTGACAAGAATAAAAAACAGCTAAGGGGTAATAAAGAAGAAACTATCATTATCTAAATGGATGAATCTAAAATAAATAGGAAAATTCAAGAGCATAACTAGGAAGAAATACTAACTGAAGATAATCCCAGTATTATCTACAATAAAATGTGTAAGGTCATGAAGAAAATATATGAAGAGTCAACAGTAAAAAAATTTTTGAAACCAAAAAGGAATGGAAATAAGGAGTGGATTACCAACAATGTCATGGACTTAATTAAAGAGAGGGATTTTGCATTTAGAAAGATGAAAAATTGCCCTACCAATAAGGAGTATAGAAAACTTTATACAGAATTAAGAAATAAAACCATTTAAGAAATTAAAAAAACTAAAAGGAAATATTATAACAAATTATTCAGTGAAATAAAAGATGGCAAAAGCATGTGGAGAGAAATCAACAAATTGACTGGAAGGGGGTCTACTGCAACCAAAGATGATAAAATCATTAGAAATCTTGGACTTCATGAAGACATACATCAAATTTTCCAAACATTTAGCAAAACCTTCACTGAAGACATTCAAAAGCTACAACCTAAATGTAGTACAATGTTCTGGGATAAACATACTGCAATGCAAAGAAATCACAACAGCATATTTTTACCTGAAGCTACTCTCAATAACATTCAAACAATCATAAAAGAGTTATATAATAAAGACTTGATAGGAACCAAAGGTGTCAAAAATCATGTTGTGTTACAAGAACTGGCAACAAAACTTCTCAACAGTAGCTTAAAGAAAGGACTTGTTCCAGATGGCTTAAAGCTTGCAATGGTTAAACCCATTCCCAAGAGCAAAGTAATGCAAGACTATAATAACTATAGACCAATTTCCATCCTACCTGTCATTGACAAAGTAATGGAGAAATATGTGGCAAAATCTCTTATGAATTATGCTAAAAAATATAACNCTGGTATTACCATAGAATTTTCCTGAGGTTTGGTTATTACCTAAAAGAGTGAGTTATTGCATGTTGGTTGCAATTTGTATACCTCTTCGGTGAAGACTTTGCTGAAATTTTGGCAGATTTGAAAGATACTTGTATCTTGGTTAAAATTTTAATAATATCTTCATCCTTACTCATGCTATGTCTTCTCCCAGTAATTTTGTTAATTTCTTGCCACATAGATTCTCCATCTTCTATTCTCTCAAATAAACTTTTGTAATGTGCACACTTTGTTTTTTGAATTTCTTTGGTCACTAGGTTCCTTATACAACCAAATGACATAGCATGCACGCACATGAGTGGTCGGTCATGAATGAAAATAATTAGCTAAAACAATAAATAAATTAAGAAATAAATAGATAATAAAAATAAGCGAAATAACGAGTAATGACCATGTCATCATCATGAGAAACATATCTCTGGCCGACTCTGAAAAAGCAGACACCTGACATTGAACGCCCTTAAGCCAACGTCGAAAAACACCCTCCACTTCCCAGAATCTTAGGAATATGTTGCTTGAGCAAATTGCCTCCCAAGGGTGATTCTCTTCCTCAGGGACGAACTCCANATGCACGCACATGAGTGGTCGGTCATGAATGAAAATAATTAGCTAAAACAATAAATAAATTAAGAAATAAATAGATAATAAAAATAAGCGAAATAACGAGTAATGACCATGTCATCATCATGAGAAACATATCTCTGGCCGACTCTGAAAAAGCAGACACCTGACATTGAACGCCCTTAAGCCAACGTCGAAAAACACCCTCCACTTCCCAGAATCTTAGGAATATGTTGCTTGAGCAAATTGCCTCCCAAGGGTGATTCTCTTCCTCAGGGACGAACTCCAGGCTTGCGTGTAATCAACGCTTACCTTTTCCTATCTGAATAAGGATGTGACCTCCCTGTATACGTTCGCTTTTAGTGATGTAACGACGTAGTTTGCTAAATTTAGCGTACCCATTCTTAGGGAGTGAGTCCTATCGAAGCCGGCATGCATGTACGCGAAGGGTATTCTGTCCGTTCTTAATAATTTTTTAAGCAGGGTCACTGTGATCCCCAGGAGGGCTTAGCTTTCCGGCATTCAAAGGCCAAATGCCAAGCGGTTCCGGTGACCCCCGTGCACTACGGGTACTCATCCGTCAAGAAGATGCCCGTGTTTTTGAAGAATTTTGTGTCTGCCCATGCCCTGTGCGCGAGACGCCAGGCCACATCTGTATGCTGTCCGACTATGGACCAGCCACGATAACTTGTCCAGCAGACGGGATCGTCGGACCCTTTACTCATAAGGGGCCATAGATCCTTGTTTCTACTGTACAAAACCTTCTTGTACACGTCTCCCTTCTCTAGAGGGAGACGTGTCTCAACAGTCTCCTACTTCTTGTACTCTAAAACTGCACTGAGTGTGTTTCTAAAAGAGATTCGTCAGTGGGGGCGGTGGAGCATATCTCATGTCTCCAGGCCCGGTGTGTTCAGCCGGGGGACGAAGTCATGCCACGAATTTATGAGAGAATAGAAGAAGAGGTTTTGGTTAACACTGTTCCGAGGTAATCTATGGGCAAATAAAAGTTTAAAATCATCCAGTGTTAAAAACAGTTTTGCAAAAATGGCACGTGTTAAAATCTTCCATGGCTCATTGAAAAGTCGCAATAAAAATCTTTGAATGGTTAAAATTCTGAAGACCGCAACTTTGGCTTTGATGTCCATCAGAAAAGACCACCCTCTCTCACTGGCCCTGTCAATGTATGTACTTGCTTTAACCCAATGTTTGCCTCCACTCCAGATAAAATTAACGAACAGCCTTTGGATAGTATGTATTGTGGTTGGCTTAGCGTAAAATGTGCCATAGTTTTGGGGAGATAAAAGTATTAATAGATAAAACACTTCTCCTGGGTGACATGGAGCCACATCTCTTTCCCCATCTACTGTGTGCATTGCGTGTTTTTGACAAGAGTTAGAATTAGATTAGAAGATGGTTCTCTCTCTCTCATTATCATTAGAAATAAGTCTTCCAATGTATCGGCTCCCTTCCGATGATCATTGGAAATTTAGGGTGGTATCCTTTCTTGAAATAAACTAACCGAATCAGAGACCGCGACATTTGCGGGTGTTCAGTAGGGCCCCGCTCCTATTAGCGTAGGCCTGGAAGGATTAGAGGACGCGGCTAGTGTCCCTCCACCTCCCCACACAAAGACATTCTGGACTTCCTCAGGTTTAGCCGGGCTCTGCAGAGTGCGGTGTACTCTGCATATCGGGCCCCGAAAGCCTAAAATAGAAACCTACAATTACCGATAATCGAATATAGATCTTCATTTAATTAAAAATCTCAACAACGTCTCAATAGCAATTTCGAGGCACTAGCACAATGCGCTACCGCATAGACGATAGTTAAAAAGATTAAAGACATTAGGCGCGAACGGCGAATGCAAGATGCTACACGCTACGCACGAAGCGAAGGTCGCAATACACTAAATGCGAGGCTTACCAAACTAAACGCTGAATGCGAGACGAAATCCGACAAACACTAAACGATCGACGCAATACCCGATTCGCTAGAATTATCACATATAGAATTAATATTATAATATAAAAGATAGTAGAAATTAGGCGCGAGACGCGAACGCTATATGCTACACGTGAGGTGTTAATTGCTAGACGTTAAACTCGAGACGAGTTACGTTACACAAAACATACAAGACGAGCCTCCATTTAATTTCTTAAATTAAAGCCGGGATTCGCTAGAGCCAGGATGCTATAAGTCAAACGGTAGACGTCATATGAGAAGTGTTAAACGCTAGACGCTAGGCAAGAAACGCTACATGCGAGATGCTGAACGACAGACGTTAGACCCTACACGCGAGTCGCTAAACGATTGACTTTAGACATTAGTATCGAGACGCTATACGGGAGCCATATACCCATCCTTCAGTTACTCTAAGCGCTTGCTTACCCTACATTATGTTTTGAATGACTGCCTATGAAATTAGGAATGTTTCTTAGATAATTGGCCAATAAAGAATCTCGACAATTATAAATTATATTTACATCAACTGCTACATTGGGTTACAGAACAAATACCATATTACAGTAAAACCCGGTTTTTAAGACGTTTTCCGGGGGAACCAAGCGAAAACCGCCTCTTAAGCGGAATAATGTTAAAACGGGTGATGTAATGATCGTCACCTTACTTCATATTTTTTATGAACGGTCTGCTGGTCGCACAAAGAGAACTTCTTAGTTAATTACTTAGTTGCAAAATTCATTTCATCAGGGAAAAAGGAAAAGAATGGTACTTTTTCATTATACCTACAGTTCATTTATTTCTTCTCCGATGGATTTCCGTTACACCTCGCCTGATACTGTGATTTTTACGGTTTGATCGGTTTACATGCGAGCAAGATTTACGTACTTTTTGCAACAAATGAGTAACAAAAACGTGCTGATTGTTAATTGAATCCATAGATGGATTGTTTACTTTCGCCATATCTTCTTCACTTCTCCGGAAATTAGTTAATCGGATACATCAGGGTCAATAGGAACCGCCTTAGACAAGGAATATGAGAGATGACAGTTGACATAGGTAACGGAGATACAGATAACGTAAAAAAA
>KZ308327.1:2944878-2969115 GCA_000376725.2 Ladona fulva | reverse complement strand
AATTGTCGCGGAGCCCTCTAATTCTACATTCCGCATATTCTTGAATCAAAGACGCACTCAAGTTATAGATATCATGTATGGGGAAAATCATGATTTTTGTTCCTGCATTTTATATGGTGTATCAAATTGTAAGATGAAGGTGAGCTTATTAAAGCTCTAAAAACACACAACAAATTCGATTATAGTGCGAAAAAGTCAATTAAAACTAAATGTATAAATCTTAAATTTATATATCTTTTAAAAACCAAACCTGTCTTAAAAGTCTCTCTCTTAGAAATGGCTTGATTTATAATAATTATTTAATTTCTACGCTCGGATTACAGTTCCATGACCAGAATGACGACTCCCCAAAGCACATAAAGACACTTTAAAACTAAGGAGAAGGATGAGGTATTGATGTAGATACATGAGACAAACTGTATTGTATACTACAAGTTTGAAAGCTCACGAAAACTATTCTCATCTATGAGAAGGCTCGGCTTCGAACTCAGGGTCCCATATTACTTTTCCATATAAAATCACGTAAAATTCGAAAAGTACTGTGACGTATGCTTTCCTGAAATCCAAAATGATGGCGTATCCAGAGAAAGGGCTGAATCTCATATTTACAGAGAGATAGCATTTTCTCCCAGAGAGGCCAGTTTTTCTCAGCATCAGTAGAAAGTGGTACATGCAATGACCTTAATATCATTACAGGATTTTAAGGCGATCATTTCATTTTCGGGACCCGGTTCCGTCAGACTTTTTTCATGTCCGTTTCTCCTTAAAAAAATTCACTTAACTGTAACTCTACTAAAAATGGTTTTCCAAGGGAGTCTGCAAGTTGAAAAATTTTCAAAAGTATTCATATAAAGTTTTACTTCCATTCCATTTTTGGTCCATACATTAAACATTAAGAAATTAGTAAAGATATGATGGATTGCAAAATATGAAAACGTTTAAAGCTGTGAATAAGGACATCAAAATCTTAAAAAGCATTTGAAATACTTTTTAAAGATATCTACCTCATTAAATTGCAAAAAACATAATTGTTGTTGAAAGCATACCTAATTAATCACATCAATTGTTTATTCACAATTTTATGTTTAAGTTCCGAGCAGTACACGTCGTGCACACACCTAAGCCCCACCCTTTGCATCTACGTGTATGCACTCGCTTAAATATGTAAAAAAAACCTACCACTAGCTTCTTAGACATCTATGACTCTAAAATTTACAATATGATATGAATACTGCACAATATTCTTAACCTTCAGTATTTAACACTTATGACTCTTTACAGATCCATTACTTAGATCACATTAAATCAGTAAAAAGTCAACTGATAGCTTTGTAGGCAGCAGTAACTGTACTTTAAAATATGATTAGAAAACAGCATAAAAATTTTAACATTCAGTAATCAACACATATGTCTCTTTTCCATTTATCAATTTAACTAGATAATCTTTTGAGAGCATATTTTTCAATATTAGAATTATCACTCACAAGAAATATCAATCAATGAATGTTAAAAGCCAGAATACCTTTACTTTGAGAATGCTTTCTTGCTCTTTTTGAATGAATAAAGAATGCTTCTGAGAGCGATTTAACTTATGTTACTGACATGTTATATTTCCATTGAAAATTTCACACTTTTGTTATAACTGTTATCCATGCTTTAAATAATCTCACTGATTTTGGAGTTGATGGAAGTTCTGAATTATTTATAGGCCAAGAAATTAAATAAATTGAACTTATTCACAGTGGTATTCTTGGATTTTAAATTGTGAGGAGCAGGATGGAGAAGGATATGTTTGTAAGCCTTTTATCCTCATTCCAAAGCAAAAGCCTCCATTGTTTCTCTCATGATAATGACAAAATTCCACAGTGGGAAGCTTAATATAACTGAACGAAGTTAGTGCAATAGAAGATCAGTAGAATGTCAAAAGCAGTCATGTCCTTGAAAACATTTTATATTAATGATAAGGATATTCATCTGAGTTCATCAATGTTTGCAATTCTTCGTTTTGATTCATTTTCTCTTCTCAATCCAATTCATATTTCCTTCATTAAATGCCATTTTTGCACAATATCCCAATAATTGTAAATATTTATTAGAGATAAGTCATAAAACTCATAGAATTAATTCACTGAGTTATAAATATGATGCCAAGGTTTAAAACATAATTATTTCTTCTGTTGATCATATTAATTCGATGAAGAATCTAATTGATGGGATCTTGCATGGAGATCAATTGTCTATATTTGTCAGCTCATTGAAATTTGCAAGATTTACATTTTCATAGAGAGGAATGGAGATGGAGAGGCTTTCGAGATGTGGTGTTACAGAAGAATGTTAAAGATCAGTTGGACAGAACGACTAACAAATCAGGAGGTTCTGAGAAAAGTAGATGAAGTGCGGTCTCTGTGGAACACCCTGAAAAGAAGGAGGGATAAGTGGATTGGACATCTACTACGGCATGAGGGATTGGTGAAGACCATAATTGAAGGAATGGTGGAGGGCAAGAGTTATAGAGGAAGACCAAGATAAGAGTATATGATAAAGATAATGGAGGACATGAAATGTAAAAACTATTTGGAATTGAAGAGGATGGCAGAGGACAGAGAAAGGTGGAAGACTATCGCCAACCAATCCTGAGGAATTGAAAACCAAAGAAGACAGAGGAATGATTAAACATTTACTGGCTTCTGATATTAAAGAAATAAAAGCAGAAAGAAAGTTGTAAGCATAAATATCTGGCTCTATAGCCACTTATTAGTGTTCATCAAAAGTAATGCTAATTTTAACAAAATCTTCCTCCAACAGTGATCAGTTTTTTGAAAATGAACACACAATGGATACTTTGAAAACACGTTTTCCAAACAAAATCACAGTTTAATTTTTATGAGAATAATTTACTATAGCTCTCCACCAACATTAAAAGAAATGTTTTAATGTACTCTTCAATTGAGTATCATTTAAAACATTAACAATGTCCTGTTGTCACCAAAATACACTTCTAGCCAAAACTAATGCAACACCTCGTGACATGACGAAATGGGAGAGGTATTAACTGTGCTGAGGAGTTTACAGTGCACTTTGACAACAGTGTCAGAGGGAGGGTTCAGCCCATTAGGAATGGGGGAAGGCGAGGCCTAGATTATCGGATCTAACAGCAACAGTAACTTAATGGGGTTTGCTGAAATAAAATCAATTATGTTTAGTAAATGCACAAGCGAATCTGAATTTAAGAAAAATCTTCTATAACAAGAGTTATTTCAAGAGAAGAAAAATAACTTCTGTAAGAATGATACTTATTTACTTAACAAGTACTGTAAAATTCATTTCCGTAAAGAAGATTTGAACATTTGTGGGATGAAGAGGAACTTTTCTGGACTGCGTTTTCAAGAATCATCACAGGATATTACAGAACACGTTCATCAAGAGTAATATCATCTCCTCATGGAGACATCTTTGCCTTATTTAGTAATTTTATCGAATTATATCAGAAGTTGTTTTGAAAATGTTTCTTTAAGACAGTTAGTAATGAAAGGAATAACCCTGTCAATCGCTGAAAAAAAGTCCATCATGATTATTTAATTTCTACGCTCAGATTACAGTTCCATGGCCAGGATGATGACTTCCCAAAGCACATAAAGACACTTTAAAACTAAGGAGAAGCATGAGGTATTGAAAATATAATGGGAGGGGTGGGCCATCGCAGATAAGGTGAATGCAAGAATTCCCACGTTATTTAGCAGCCCTGCCTCTTCTCCTCAGTTATCACATGTCTATCTTCCATGCACCACTCCTATACACTTCCATGTCTATAGCCATGCACACGTTGGTCATTAGTCCAGTATTCTATATTGTGCAAAGCAATAATTTTTGACTTTGAGATATTTTATAGGGAAAGAAATAGGATCATAATGCTGGGAGTTATTTAAGAAATGGTGTCCTTGATAGCCTACAGCGTCATGCGTTCACCCTTGGTGAAGGCATTTAAAAAAATAATACTATCAGTATATGAAATGAAATAGCGACATCAAATAAAGCACCAGTATAAGATGTCTATGAAATTAGTATGTCAGCTTTACAGTTACCATGATTATTGGAAGTAAGGAATGCTCTTCATGTATTCTTAATAAGATCAGTCTTTGAGATCAAGAGAGATGTCAATTGTTTTTATTTATTGATTTAAAACATTGGGCTCAATCATCAAAGAAATGTTAATCGTTGTAACATGCTCTGAAGAATATTTTGTTTACGAAGATTTTGTATTCTCTGAATCCTCTTGTCAATAGATAAAAGTAATGGATAAGTCCTAGGAAATAATCAAATAAACGTGTTGCATATTCGAAGCAAAAGGAGGATGAATCTTCTACTTTCTTTTCATTTGATTAGGCATGGTTTAGGCATAGGCCAAAAATCTCATCAGACTGTTCATCCTGAGACTCCCGTATCCACAGCCCATATTCATATCCGGTCTGATGAATGCTTTGCATGCAGAGATACGTAGGAATACGGATTTCCAACTTTTCCTGACATCTAGGCCTTGCCTTCCCCCATTCCCAATGGGCTGACCCCCCCCTCTGTCACTGTTGTCAAAGTGCACTGTAAACTCCTTAGCACAGTTATAACCTAGATCTCCTGCTTTGTCACATCACAAGGTGTTGTGTTAATTTTGGCCAGCACTGTACTTGTGAGATTATTTCTGAAAAGTTTCAAATTGGACCAGCCATACAAAGATCCAACAATTAAAAGTTATGTATATCATCATAGAAATGATGTTCAGTTTGGCTCTTGCAATTTATTAAATTAGGATACAATCTACCATATTGCCTACAAAACCTTGTCTGTGGAAAAATTTTACATCCTTTCTTTATGAGTTTCCTCAATGCAATTCCTTGCTGCCTACAATGTCTTACATTATAACTCTCAGTTACATACATAGATTATTTATATATACATATAAGTCATATTCCATTGTGTTAATGTATTGAACAGTATGCAGGAATAACAGGTCAAGAGTATACACAATTTAATTATTCCAAATTACTTTGTTTTTTTCCTTGCTTTATCCAATGAACGTTGAGCTATATTTTTATATATGTTAGGCCATTCTCTGAAAATAAAGTGAAGGTGTCCTCCCCTATCTGGGCCTTGAGGGCTGCATCTTTGAAGAAAGAGGAGTGGAATGTTGATCCTTGGAGGACACAGTGGTTTCAGTTGTCAATGTGATTCTTGAATTGCTTTAGTAAATGGTCCAGCNGACAGAACGACTAACAAATCAGGAGGTTCTGAGAAAAGTAGATGAAGTGCGGTCTCTGTGGAACACCCTGAAAAGAAGGAGGGATAAGTGGATTGGACATCTACTACGGCATGAGGGATTGGTGAAGACCATAATTGAAGGAATGGTGGAGGGCAAGAGTTATAGAGGAAGACCAAGATAAGAGTATATGATAAAGATAATGGAGGACATGAAATGTAAAAACTATTTGGAATTGAAGAGGATGGCAGAGGACAGAGAAAGGTGGAAGACTATCGCCAACCAATCCTGAGGAATTGAAAACCAAAGAAGACAGAGGAATGATTAAACATTTACTGGCTTCTGATATTAAAGAAATAAAAGCAGAAAGAAAGTTGTAAGCATAAATATCTGGCTCTATAGCCACTTATTAGTGTTCATCAAAAGTAATGCTAATTTTAACAAAATCTTCCTCCAACAGTGATCAGTTTTTTGAAAATGAACACACAATGGATACTTTGAAAACACGTTTTCCAAACAAAATCACAGTTTAATTTTTATGAGAATAATTTACTATAGCTCTCCACCAACATTAAAAGAAATGTTTTAATGTACTCTTCAATTGAGTATCATTTAAAACATTAACAATGTCCTGTTGTCACCAAAATACACTTCTAGCCAAAACTAATGCAACACCTCGTGACATGACGAAATGGGAGAGGTATTAACTGTGCTGAGGAGTTTACAGTGCACTTTGACAACAGTGTCAGAGGGAGGGTTCAGCCCATTAGGAATGGGGGAAGGCGAGGCCTAGATTATCCGATCTAACAGCAACAGTAACTTAATGGGGTTTGCTGAAATAAAATCAATTATGTTTAGTAAATGCACAAGCGAATCTGAATTTAAGAAAAATCTTCTATAACAAGAGTTATTTCAAGAGAAGAAAAATAACTTCTGTAAGAATGATACTTATTTACTTAACAAGTACTGTAAAATTCATTTCCGTAAAGAAGATTTGAACATTTGTGGGATGAAGAGGAACTTTTCTGGACTGCGTTTTCAAGAATCATCACAGGATATTACAGAACACGTTCATCAAGAGTAATATCATCTCCTCATGGAGACATCTTTGCCTTATTTAGTAATTTTATCGAATTATATCAGAAGTTGTTTTGAAAATGTTTCTTTAAGACAGTTAGTAATGAAAGGAATAACCCTGTCAATCGCTGAAAAAAAGTCCATCATGATTATTTAATTTCTACGCTCAGATTACAGTTCCATGGCCAGGATGATGACTTCCCAAAGCACATAAAGACACTTTAAAACTAAGGAGAAGCATGAGGTATTGAAAATATAATGGGAGGGGTGGGCCATCGCAGATAAGGTGAATGCAAGAATTCCCACGTTATTTAGCAGCCCTGCCTCTTCTCCTCAGTTATCACATGTCTATCTTCCATGCACCACTCCTATACACTTCCATGTCTATAGCCATGCACATGTTGGTCATTAGTCCAGTATTCTATATTGTGCAAAGCAATAATTTTTGACTTTGAGATATTTTATAGGGAAAGAAATAGGATCATAATGCTGGGAGTTATTTAAGAAATGGTGTCCTTGATAGCCTACAGCGTCATGCGTTCACCCTTGGTGAAGGCATTTAAAAAAATAATACTATCAGTATATGAAATGAAATAGCGACATCAAATAAAGCACCAGTATAAGATGTCTATGAAATTAGTATGTCAGCTTTACAGTTACCACGATTATTGGAAGTAAGGAATGCTCTTCATGTATTCTTAATAAGATCAGTCTTTGAGATCAAGAGAGATGTCAATTGTTTTTATTTATTGATTTAAAACATTGGGCTCAGTCATCAAAGAAATGTTAATCGTTGTAACATGCTCTGAAGAATATTTTGTTTACGAAGATTTTGTATTCTCTGAATCCTCTTGTCAATAGATAAAAGTAATGGATAAGTCCTAGGAAATAATCAAATAAACGTGTTGCATATTCAAAGCAAAAGGAGGATGAATCTTCTACTTTCTTTTCATTTGATTAGGCATGGTTTAGGCATAGGCCAAAAATCTCATCAGACTGTTCATCCTGAGACTCCCGTATCCACAGCCCATATTCATATCCGGTCTGATGAATGCTTTGCATGCAGAGATACGTAGGAATACGGATTTCCAACTTTTCCTGACATCTAGGCCTTGCCTTCCCCCATTCCCAATGGGCTGACCCCCCCCTCTGTCACTGTTGTCAAAGTGCACTGTAAACTCCTTAGCACAGTTATAACCTAGATCTCCTGCTTTGTCACATCACAAGGTGTTGTGTTAATTTTGGCCAGCACTGTACTTGTGAGATTATTTCTGAAAAGTTTCAAATTGGACCAGCCATACAAAGATCCAACAATTAAAAGTTATGTATATCATCATAGAAATGATGTTCAGTTTGGCTCTTGCAATTTATTAAATTAGGATACAATCTACCATATTGCCTACAAAACCTTGTCTGTGGAAAAATTTTACATCCTTTCTTTATGAGTTTCCTCAATGCAATTCCTTGCTGCCTACAATGTCTTACATTATAACTCTCAGTTACATACATAGATTATTTATATATACATATAAGTCATATTCCATTGTGTTAATGTACTGAACAGTATGCAGGAATAACAGGTCAAGAGTATACACAATTTAATTATTCCAAATTACTTTGTTTTTTTCCTTGCTTTATCCAATGAACGTTGAGCTATATTTTTATATATGTTAGGCCATTCTCTGAAAATAAAGTGAAGGTGTCCTCCCCTATCTGGGCCTTGAGGGCTGCATCTTTGAAGAAAGAGGAGTGGAATGTTGATCCTTGGAGGACACAGTGGTTTCAGTTGTCAATGTGATTCTTGAATTGCTTTAGTAAATGGTCCAGCTTGGAAATGGTTTGATTTCTTTGAATTATTTGTCCAAATTAATTTAAACGTTTTCTATCATTTATTAATTATTTAATTTATCCTGAGTTATCTTTCTGAGATACACAATGCTTCTCTTTTACCATGAAATGAAGGTTAAGATTCTAGTCATCCTCCTATGCACAGACTACAGACATCCTTAAGATAATACCACAGGAGTATTTAGTCATGGAGGATGCTGTGTCAACAGCTCTGTTTTAAGGGTGAGTCCAGGAATTCTTTGCAGACATAGCAAAGAGACAGATGTAGTTTTCTTCTCAATCTTCTATTTTATAATTATAGACTTTTTATCTACGTCGACAATTTTCTCATCTGATCTGATATCTCATAATAAGTTTGTATATATGCTGTTTGAATTTGCAAAAAGCTAATGACAATTATGAAATGCTAACATTCTACATGTCTGTTTTTGTGCATGCTGAGTCCGGATTAGTGCTCTCCAAGGCAGTTGTGCAACCTGAAGTCAACAAACAACTATCTGATCACAATGGTTATCAATGTACTCAGGACAGAAGCTGACATCGAGGAGATGACTGAAAGAATGGTATGTTTCCTTCTTTTTAATCTATGACTGCCATGAAAGGATTTTCTCTTAAAATATTTTATGATGCTTTTAAATTCCTTTGTCCAAGGATTCATTTTATCTCTCAGTAAGACTATGAGTAAATTATTTATCTCCATTTCTTCGTCTACAGCACACTGGAAGAAATACCTGATTGTCTAACATATGAAAAGACTGCACCTGGAATGAAAAAATTCTGAAGAAGAGCACAATAAGGGAGCCTCCCCTTGAACTCTGTTAAGAAGCATAGTGATGAGTTCTATGTGTGAAGGCTTGTGACTGTGTTCTGAAGACCAATATCTGCTGAAGATAGCTAGGAAGAAAATTCTACACAACAGACTTTTACTTTTCCAATTCTACACAACAGCTGAAGGACTTTTGCATCTTCTTTTTCTTAACTTCACAAAATTGTTGCACTATATTTTGCTGGGATGTAAAGATATTATAAAATACATTTAACATGGATTCAGGTTGTGTGATGGAGCTCTGCAATTTATTTTTCCATGGATTTTTTTTTCTTTCCAGAAGCTTCAATGAAATTTTTTTTGCATCGTTCATTCACCCTTCATTAATATGAGCAATTTTCAGCTGAAGTTCACTCATTATATATTTGTGTAGATGGGAAGAAGTTTTACATTATAAATTAAATGAGATCTTCGAATTATGTAAGATATGAAATTTATATTAATTTTCTATATTGTAAAAAGTAATAGAAATGTAGGTTCAATTGTTTACTATGCTTCTGGATTATTTTATCATTCTTGTAAAGTTATAAACTGTGATTCATTTTATGATTTCACTACTTTCATAAGTGTCAGAATTGTATCCTTTGTAAGTATACTTTTACAGCAATAATGCATGACATAATTTCTAGTTGGTGCAATGTAATGTTAAATTTATCATGATTCATCGCTACAGTCAAAGAAACTGTGCAAAGGCAATTATGGTCAAATGTAATTTTTTTGTATCATATCTCTAACAGCTGTACATAGAGATTTAAGTTGTCTTTATAAGGAGTTTCCCTATCAGGTTAATGTAAATGTCATGCAGAATGTTAATTCCCTTCAAAGACAGAAAATGTTAGAAGAAAGTTTACTGTTGTAAGCAAATGGTGAAACCTTGAAGTGATTGTTTGTTTTGATGACATTTCCATTATGTATGCATTACTCAATGACTTTCATCTTGTTGTACAATGCAATATGCTTTATTTATAGGTACTTTACTTATGCTATGGTATCCCTTACTTATGGCCAATAATGTTCTCAGAGATATATACTGTACATATCTGCTAGCATGGATTGATGGCTTTTCCAATATTCTATTCACTTTGTATTTGATGTCTACTTTGCTGTTCCTTTTTTATGATTGTAATTAATCTAAAAACTAATATTTAATACTTAATGAAAATATTGTTACAAGTAGGGCTCCTGGGCTGCCAAGTGGGTAGCTCTTTCACCTCAGTAAATTGGTCCAGTGTTCAATTCCTTGTGGGGGCCAATTTTCTTCGATATGAGCTTAGCTGTAGAGAGGAAACTCTTTTTACAATACTGCTATTACTATTACTTTCAGTAATCATACATCACGCCTTTAAGGAAATGCAATGCGTACTTTCAAGTAGACAACATTTAATTTATATGGATGCGAGATTCTTTATATCTAATATTGTTTTGACAATTTGCATATATATGCGTTACAATGTAGCATATTCATAAATCGAGCTATTTTGGGAAAATCACCAGACCTAAACAAATTGCAAAAGATGAAGCCTGCCTGCACATATAGTGGAAATGCTTGATGATTTCGAAGGAAGACAAGAAATAAGTTAGTAGTAATTATACAACTTTTATGTCGTGTACTTTATATCAAAAAGATATCCTACCTATTTAAGGTTCCACAGTTACGAAACATGCGATTTTTCACATATCCTCCTCTCGAACTGGCTGTGGCTTGTGAGTGGTGCTATTTTAACACACATTACTATCCTATTTAGAAAGTTGCAAAGTTAGCTTCTTTAATATTGCGCCTAGGAAAACGACCCAAGCAGTTTCTAATCGGACTAAATCGATTGAACTCCGCAGAGGCGAACCTACAAGTTTCATGCATATGCATAAGAAACTTGTAGGTTCGCCCTGAAACATTACTTGATATAGTTATTTTCTACGATAAATAAATAGATGATGGAATATTGTAGTTGTTTTGATGGTAAATATTGCGTAGAGGTCCACCATCCTTTATTTTTGTTCACTCACTTAAAATGCTCCCGTTCCTAAAAACGCCGATTTTTCGCTATTTTTCCCGAGAAACCTGTGTTTACCAAATCCGATGTGACCGAAAATCCGCCCCCGAAGGTACCTAAAAGGGCAATATGCAGTCTTAGTACCGTCCCAAGCTAGCACCCGTTTCACTCCGCGCGCCCGTAAGATTGTCAGATTATGGAAATATGGTATATTTTAGATGTGAAATTAGTTAGTATCGCCCTATAGGTAGCACGGAGAAGCTCCAAAAATGGCGAAAAAACGTCGAAAAAGTAATTTTCGTAAGCAAATATCTCAAAAAGTATTGCTTTCAGGGTTATGGAATTTCATTTCTTAAATGCGCATTCTTTGCTCTAAATAACGGTGTATGAATCAGAAACATGTAATCATTGGTATACGAGCTATGATTTTTTTCACTGGTGCACCTCTTCGCAATATTTATCCATTTTCATTATGATACATCAGCATGTAATTTCTCTGCCATTCTAGACTTACGGATTGCCGACGACTTATTTTAGACGATTTTACTTCACGCAACTAACTTCAAGTAGATGCGTATACACGTTAGTAGGCCAAACTGCTGCAAATACAAGTCCAGGACGAAATATTGCAATAATGAATTCTAAACTTTCAAAGCATCTCCCCAATCATTCGTAGACCAATGTTTAGTTCAGTATTTCAATAATTTGTTCAATTTCAAGACAAAAATGATTGATAATATTTAACAAATGTTAACAGAATTTTACGTTAAATAACTCATACTTACTTTCACCCTAGTAGAAAAGCAAGAAATTAAAAAAGTATATATAGAATTTAAATATAAGACAGTATTATAAACTTGAAAAAGGTTATTTAAAAAATTTTAATTCACGAAACGATAGATAATGCTTAGGACGTTCAGTGCGCGGTTTAGTATGCGCATTCACGGGTATGAGAAATTTATCTGTTTCTGCGAATGATTAAACACTAAAGCTATTTCCATTACTCTAGTTAAGCTGAAGTAATATGAACACCAACTGAATTTTGATACAACTCGTTAACTTTGTTTATTTTAAGCAGAAACTTGACGTAAAAATGACGCGCCATAATACCATAATTCTGTACGATTGTACCGATTATATATGTTTGACAGAGCACTAACGATATTATAACGGTTGGGATTCAAATACGGATACCGAACAACGAAGGATGCCCGAGTGGATGGTGAAGGTTTTGAATTAACCGAACGAGCAGAAAGGATATTTTCTTCTTATCTAGTGTTTGTGAATTTACCAGTGTTTTCTCCGAAGAAGATGTAATAATCAGTTAAAATACCGGTAAGTTTGTAGAATCATTATTCTTTTTATGGTTATCTTACGCTTACATTTCTGTTTACTTTTCGAATCAAATTCTAAACATCATCATGACATTAAATCATACGCATGAAATTAATCAAAGAGCAGAGAGGTATTTCAATTAAATTACGTTCTATTAAAACAGAAAAAAATCAGAGAGTATTTGTTTCTGTCCTATGACTATGTGTGACTATGATCACTTACCACCCATAACAAATACAGAGATGAAACAAATAAAAATAGTGATGAAATAGGATTTGTGCTAGAACAGGCGAGGTGTTTCTAGAGTCCTGATTACATACAGGTTTTTAGTTATTATATTTTTATTAACGACCCAGCACAATGTCAGTATACTAATAATAACGGTAACTTGATAAGTCAATTTTCATCATTTTAATCTGTATGCTCGATGGTTGTGTAACTAGTAAAAGTAAGGTAAAGTTTTCACAAATAGCCATCTTCCCGTAATTAATTAACTTAGAAAGGTTAAGTCTGTTCCACCTAATCTACATCTACATCTACATTAGTACCCTGCAAGCCGCCTTTCGGCGTGTGGCAGGGGGTGCAAGCACCATGAATTTACTGAATTTACTTCGCTAATCTATTACTTTCGCGTATCGTTCGCGGAAAAAATAAATAGAGAAGAATTAATAATAACTTTATTTATAGAGTAACGTCAGTGACGAGATAAATTGAATGTGTTATTTTTATTTTCTGTAATTACGTATAAGTAGTATTGGTTTATAATTGTTGTTTTTATAAATGCGTGGGTATGTTTGAAGTAACTGTTTTGGCTCTTCATTATCTATAACTCTCTTCTATCATTTTAGTGACTTTTGCTACCTTTTCAGCTATCTCCCTCATTTGACGGACCGATATTTAAATAACACCTTCCTTTTTTCATTGATTGCATTTGATAGTTTAATTTTGTTATTTTTTTATCAATTAACTCTTTTAGTTTACTTTTGATTGTAATAATTTGAATCTCTCGATTCTTTTCTGTTATTACATCCTTGTTTTATCTGTAACAGTTCACACTTCAAAAATTTCTCAGGTATTCGAAGAGATTTTCTCAGAAAGAGAATTTCTCAGGAAGAGAAAGGCTTTTCTGATACAGTAACTAGGACATAGTTGGGGAATCTGCTGCCTTAACAGGCATTCAATATGACATTTTCATCGTATTACTGGATCGAATGCACATATTCTAGTATTTTTTTTGCCTGTCTAGTTTTCAGCAACAGTTGAAAACAAAATGGAAAATACTCTACTAAGATTTATTTTGCTGTTAAATTAATTTCCCTTCTTACAATTTTGACTTCGATTTTTGTGTAGTTGAATGTAGGCATTGCACCACTTAAGTGCGTCTTGATGGTTTCTTATGAGACTAAATGTTTTGTTTCCTTTCTATTCAATAAAAATAGGCTCCCTACCTCTGAACTATGACGTTCAGTTTCCTTCAGGTAAATAGGAGATTTGTAAGGGTCCCTCTCACACCACACCTGTCTTGCCTTTTACGTTTTAAGCAAAGCTAATTATGGTTATAATTTCAAGTGGTATTAGAGTGAGAAATGCAAATGAGAACCTAATCCTTGTTTAATTTGGTGTTTTTAGGTATTAAAATGTCGAGATACTCCAGAAGTAGTGATGATGGTATTGAAGATCGAAGGTTTCATAAGAAAAGGAGACTTCTACATGATGTTAGCTCTAATAATGAGAGTTTGTGTCAATTTAAAAAAGCAAACGCTAATTGGAATGAAGTTTTGGACAAATCTGATAGAAGAATTTTCAGCGGTGAAATGAGAAAATTTTCATTTGGAGGTGCAGATATTTCAAGATCCAGCAATAGTTTAAGGCAGAATAACTATTCAGAATCACACATAGCTACACCTGGAAGTAGTTTCTTCTGCAATTCTGATGGTGATAGTGAATGTATCTCAAGCTCATTCAAGACACATCCTAAATTTCATAAGAGAGATACAGTTTTGCTAGAAGATTTCAAAACAGCTCTTTCAAGAGATGTAACGCTAGCCCAAGATCCATCTTTTGGCACGGGTCTTGAGTCCAATAAAAGTTGCTTTATAGCTGATAATTCTGGAAATTTTGCTACAGACAATTCTTTGGATAATACTTGTGACCGTAGAGGTATGAGGCTGAAATACCGCAGGCATAAATCAAAGCAACATTCACCAAAGGAGAGAAAGGACTTCGAAAATATTTTGAATGATGTAACTACATCTGAATATCAAAGTAGAATTGTTCCTTCTTCAACTGAGGATAATGAAAATGAGATTACAAATGTGGATTTGAATGAAGTATCACATTTTAAATCCAATGAAACTGGATATGGAGCTCCATCTGCCATTACATATTCTACCCAAATTGTTACTCAAACTGGACAATTTGGAGGAATGTCTTATGTAACTATATCTGAGGTTAAAGAAAGGGTTATAATTCCTGGAAGAAGTTGCCCAAGACCGATGAAGAAAGGGAGAAGGGAAGGAACAGCATCTGAAGTGAATTACAATGACAACGTTGACAATGGCCTTGGAAATGCATCCATAAAATCAACAAATTCCATAGCAGAGATGAGTATTCATGAAGAGGGTGTTGCTGGGAATCATAGTGAAATTCTTTCAGATTTTGAAGTTGAATCTGATGTTCTAAATCGCTCAGGTCCAAGACCACAATATTATAGCCCTTTAAAGCATTCAAGGCAGGTGAAACAAAGAAAAACTAAACGTGTCATTTCTAAAGATGTGTATGCAGAGTTTTATGAAGATGATTCAATTTTTAACAGTGATTTAAATATTGCATCCCCTCTTAGTATAGCTGAAATGGATGATTCTAATACCTACAACTCTACTTTGAGATCTCAGAAAGCTATGCAAAACAAGAGAAATGCTCGACATAGCAGAACCAAAAATGAAAGTTATGGCAGCTCTTTTAATGATGTATCTGGGAGGTCTAATAGTAGAAGGTCCATTCTCAGAGAGATAAGCCAGAATGAGTTTGAACTTAGATTGGTGGAAGATGATATTCATTGTAATGATCATGAGGTCTCAAGGTACAGAAACGTCTCTGAAAACTCTGAGAAACTGTTTCTCAGTACAATGGATTCAGTCAAAAATGTCCATGATAATGTCATCGAAGAAAGAATTAAGAAAGATATGTCTACTGAAGTAAGAAAAATGGCTAAAAAATGTAAAGAAAGTTTAATTGAAAGCGATGCAGATTCCGATGAAAATATCATGCAAGAGCTTGATTCAGTTCCAATGATAATAGAAAGACGACAGAAAAGAAGAAGTAGGAGCAAAATGAGAGTAGAAAATGAGTTTGATACAGCTAACAGAGATTGTTCAATGTCTGACTCTATTATCAGTGTGCCCTGTGCAGCAGAGAGAACTAGTTTCGCCCAAAAGGAAAAAATCCCTGCGGCTGAGAAAAGAACATCAAAAAGTCATGAGATATCTAGAAAAAGTAGAAGCATTGCAGACTTAGAAGAAGATGCTCAAAATTCAATGATATTATCTTTGAATGGAAGTAAAAATATGAGCATGGAAGTATATGAAAATGATGAAAAGCTTGGAAAGGAGGAAAATCTACCAGTGAACATGGAAAAGCCAAAAAGGAGGAATAACAGAAGGAAACGCAACGGAAGTAAGGAATTCAATTTAACCATTGAAAATGCATCATTATCATCAACAGCTGAATCATCATCTTTGCAAAATTTGGCTTCTTTTGTGCATGAGAAGAAAGAAATAGCTTCAAATTCCACTAATAATGATAATATTACACTAATTGAAGATGTTACCCCTGAGCTGGCTCTAAAAGACAAACCTTGTTCTGGTAAAATGAAAGGGAACTACAGCAAAAGCATGTTGATTATTGATCCAGGTATAGAAAAGGAAGACTATTCTCTTCATTTGGATCAGCCACGTCCAAGGAGGAGAAGAAATCAGGTTAAACCCACTGAAGCTGATGAATTCAATGTCCACTTGAAAGATGTCTCATCTAATGTGGAAGAGTCCATCTCTTCAATTGTTGATGCTTCCCATCAGTTAAAAATGGGTCATAAGTCTTCAGTTTCTGCTGATGAAATTCTGAATGCTGATACAGATCCTCAGAAAATATCTGAAGAAGGAGCCAGAGAGAGCACTTTAACCATGAAGAAGGAATCAAGTGGTAAAGCTAAAAGAAGTTTTGACCAGAGTAGCTCCATATCTGATGATTTTAGGGTGGAAGCCAATTCTCCCGTTATGGATACTGTAAGGCCAAAAAGAAGAAATAAGCAGTTGCTATCAGGGAAAGGTGATACATTCAATGTCCACTTGGAAGAGGTCTCATCAAAAGCAGAAGAGTCCATCTCTTTGGTAGCTGAGGCTTCTCATCAATCACAAAGATCTTGTAAATCATCAATTTCTGTAAGTTCAGAAATTCCAGATGCTGCTGATAAACAGGAAAACTCTTCTAAGCAGAAAACTGAAGATGATGCATCTGCCATTGATCAGCAGGTGAATGGTGAAATAAAGATGAACATTGACAAGAGTAGATTAATAGCTGATCCAAATTTGAGAAGAACAACAAATTATCCTGCAATAAATATAGCAAAACAAAAGAGAGTAAGCAATGAGATGCAGCCATTAAAAGGCGATGAAATTAATGTACCACAAAATGCTGTCTCATCATCCAAGAGGGATGAGTCAACCCAATCAGGGGTGACCCAAGAGTCTGCAGTTCCACAGAATGCTGTCTCATCATCCAAAAATTCAGAGTCAATCTCATCAGAAGCTGAGGTTAATCATCAATCAAGGGTTGCTGAAGAGTCAGCAGTTCCTGCAGATATATTGCCAGAATCCTCTCTTGGATCAGAGAGCTCTATGAAGAAGAACATTGAAGCTGCAATATTAGTTTCTACAGATAAAACTTCCATAGCAGATGCCAAATTAGATAATACATCCAAACAAGAAACTGCTGATGATGCTCCCCCCATTGATAAACAGGTGAATGATGAAACAAAAAGAAACATCAGCAAGAGTAGAGTAGCAGATGATGAGGAATTGAGTATGGGTGTAAATTCTCCTCTGTTGAATGTCAAGAATCGTAGGAGAAAGTATCAGCGGAAGTCAGTGAATGGCAATGAATTCAACATTGCCATGGAAGATTTTTCATTATCTAATGCAGCAGATTCCATCTCTTCCATAGCTGAGAATTCACATTCTGAAAAATCAGGTAAAGGTAAAGAATCAGAAAGCATTGTTGAGTCAGAGGATCCTACTAGGCTTAAAGCTGTAGATGTTGCACCTGCCATTGACCAGCTGGTGAATGATGAAACAAAAAGAAACATCAGCAAGAGTAGAGTAGCAGCTGATGAGGAAATGAGTCTGGATGTCAATTCTCCTCCATTGAATTTGAAGAGTCGGAAGAAAAAGAATCAGAGGAAGTCAGTGAATGGCAATGAGTTTAACATAGCCATGGAAGGTCTTTCAGTATCTAATGCTGCAGATTCTATCACTTCTGTAGCTGAGATTTCCCATTCTGAAAAATCAGCTGAAGATAAAACACCAGAGGGCCCTGCTGAGTCAGAGAACCCTTCTAGGCATAAAGCTGATGATGGTACACCTGTAATTGGTCAGGAAGTGAGTACTGAAACAAAAGGAAACATCAGCCAGAGTAGGCTTATATCAGATGAAGAGTTGAGTATGGACTCTGCTGTAATGATAGTTGGAAGAAGAAAGAGGAGAAAAAATGAAGGGAAATCATTGCAAAGTGAGGCATTCGACATTGCTGTGGGAGGTGCCTCGTCATCTACTGTATCAGATTCTATCTCTTCATTAGCTGAAGCTTCTGTTCACTCAGATTTGGCTCCACAGGCATATGTCTCTGAAGAAGAAATACCAAAAGCTTCTGTTGAACCAAAACACCCGTTTGGAAAGAGAGATGAATGTGTGGCATCTGTTATTGCTGAGCAAGTGAATGTGGAAGCCACAACAAACATCAGCAGGAGTACCTTAATATTAGATGCAGATAACACAAAAGAAGTGAAGTCTCCTGAAAGGACTATAAAGATGCAAAAGATGACAAATATTCCAATGCAGGCATTACAATCTGATGAAATTGACGTTCTACTGGATGATGTCATATTATCCAAGAAAGGAAAGTCAAACTCTTCAGAAATTAACTGTATTCATGAATCAAAAATTGCTCAAAAGTGTTCAGTCCCAGCAGTTATAGTGCCAGAATGTGTTCATAGTTCAGGGGACTCAGTTAATAAAAGTAGTGTAGATGAGGCATCTGTTATTATTGGTAAAGCTCCCACAATTTCTGTTGAATCAGGTATTACTTCCAAACATGAGATTGCAGATGATGCTCCAACCATTGACCAGCTGGTGAATGATGAAACAAAAAGAAACATCAGCAAAAGTAGAGTAGCAGCTGACGAGGATATGAGTATGGGTGTAAATTCTCCTCTGTTGAATGTCAAGAATCGTAGGAGAAAGTATCAGCGGAAGTCAGTGAATGGCAATGAATTCAACATTGCCATGGAAGATTTTTCATTATCTAATGCAGCAGATTCCATCTCTTCCATAGCTGAGAATTCACATTCTGAAAAATCAGGTAAAGGTAAAGAATCAGAAAGCATTGTTGAGTCAGAGGATCCTACTAGGCTTAAAGCTGTAGATGTTGCACCTGCCATTGATCAGGAAGTAAATGATGAAACAAAAAGAAACATCAGCAAGAGTAGAGTAGCAGCTGATGAGGAAATGAGTCTGGATGTCAATTCTCCTCCATTGAATTTGAAGAGTCGGAAGAAAAAGAATCAGAGGAAGTCAGTGAATGGCAATGAGTTTAACATAGCCATGGAAGGTCTTTCAGTATCTAATGCTGCAGATTCTATCACTTCTGTAGCTGAGATTTCCCATTCTGAAAAATCAGCTGAAGATAAAACACCAGAGGGCCCTGCTGAGTCAGAGAACCCTTCTAGGCATAAAGCTGATGATGGTACACCTGTAATTGGTCAGGAAGTGAGTACTGAAACAAAAGGAAACATCAGCCAGAGTAGGCTTATATCAGATGAAGAGTTGAGTATGGACTCTGCTGTAATGATAGTTGGAAGAAGAAAGAGGAGAAAAAATGAAGGGAAATCAGTGCAAAGTGAGGCATTCAACATTGCTGTGGGAGATGTCTCATCATCTACTGCATCAGATTCTATCCACTCTGAAGCTGAGGCTTCTTGTCAGTTAGAGATGGCTCAAAAATCTTCAGAACTTAGTCATCCTGTTCTTGATGGTTGTTTCCCTGACCTCATGAAAACTAATTTTACAGTACAAACCCTTGTTGATGGAAAAGTTGCTGAAGATACACCAGTTCAATCAGATATAGTGAACGAAGTTCAATCAGATATAGTGAACGAAGTTCAATCAAATATAGTGAATCCTGATTGTCCTCAGATTGAATGTTCATTGGATAATTCTCTATCTGTGAGTAAGATTTCCAATGTTTTGGGTAATGATGTTGCTGAAAGCACTAGGGGTTTTATTAATAACAAATGGTTGATCTCAGAATACTTTGGGGATGTTAGCAGAATAACTGATGATGCTCTAACTGGTGGAGAAGGCTGTATTGTCAGTGTGGTGTCAGCTCATAATAAGTCAAAGAAATCATCGGATTTGATTACCAACAAAGTCGAAACTTCAGAATTGGTTCATGAAGCATTACGTTGCAAATCAGGTGGTGAAAACTTTTCACTTGAGGGATTTCACAATTTTTCCCTTGAAAAACAAACTTTAGATTTACCTGAAAGAGTGAAATCTAATGAGAACAGTATATCACCCAGGAGTAATTCTAAAGTTGTAAAATGTGATGTTGATTTGACTATGGATGAGGCTGATATAGCTGCTGAAGAGGTTCCAGAGAAAGGTGAACTCATTGAAGTTCCAACAGAAATTCCTTCAAAGAGTGAGCTGTCCATATCTTTGAAGTCAAGTATTCACAATTTGGGAGAGAAGAGAGTGCCCTCTCGTAATGCTGATGCAGAGAATTCAAATAAAGATGTTTCTGATTCTAGAGTTTCTGTGGAAAATATTGAAGGAGAACATCCTCATGAATCAATTGATAGATATCATGGAAAAAGTGGAGACAACAGATGTTTAGATTCAAAACAAAATGAAAATCCACCAGCTAAAGAAACTACTGACCGAGAAGGTGTTGGTAAACTTAGACAATTTCCTGAGCATTCAGATGTTGAGAAATCAAATTTATGCCCATCTGTTGCAGGTACATTGATTTCTGAGCAGGTAGCTCCTCATGCAAGTTTCCACAAAAGCTCACAGGTTAAGACAGCTGCTGAAACAGTAGAGAAAAGATTCACGGAGAAAGTTATGGAATCACCTTGTAACTTAGTAATTGATCAAGCTGCAGTGGTGGAAGAAGCACCCTCAAATGAAAATCCTGGGAAAATTGCAGACGATGAAACTATTGCAACTAGTGCTGTTGATGCACCCATTCAAAATGTTACTAATTTGATCTCTGAACCTGTTTCAATGGCACCAGAGAAGATTTTAATTGTTCAGCCACCTCCCAAGGAGCCTACCTCTAGTACCTCTTCAACTGCAGATAAGGTTGAGAAATTACATCAAACTTTAGTTCATAATCAGTCCTCTTCAAAGTCAAAAAATATATTGACAGATGAAGTTTTATTGATTCAAAATTCCCATCATGATATTAAGTCCTCTGTGGAACAAAAAGGCAAAACAAATACACAGCTACCTAATACAGGATCAAGCAAAGAAGAAACAATAACTACATCTTGCCAACCAAATCCTACTTTAGCTCCTAAAATAATGTCAAAGCTGCCAATTCCTATCAAACCTAATAAGGGATCCCATACTTCTAAAAGTACATCCTTACTGAAAAATCCATCCACCTCTCATCCTAAGTTGGTTTTGAATGCTTCACCTGAGAAAGAGGAGCTTCCAAGGAAGTTGAGTGAATTGAAATCAATAAATGAAGAGACATTTACTATATTGCCATTAAAAAAATCTTCAGAAGAAGCTGATAATTTATTTGATAAGATTCTAAAAGATCCATGTGAATCTTCTCATTCAAAGTCTATATCCCTTGATTTGCATGACAGTGTTCACAAAGATTCTCGAACATTGGGCGGTGAAAATCTCAATGCTACTAAACAAACTGAAGTTCTAGTTCTCAGAAATACAGAATCTGGAAAGTTAAATCTTTCATTGTCATTTGCATGCTTGGAAACTCAAGGAAAAACTTCAACCACTATCAATGAATTAACTTTTATAAAAACTGCTGCTCCTGGCATGACTAGTACTCCACTTCCCTCTATGCATTGTTTTGAAAACATGAGAAATACAGAAGATGTCAGTATGTTATCTGGAATAAGTGAATTGACTCTTGACCAAATTGCAGCCCAAGAACAAAAGTTAGATGCAGTGACCAAGGGTGATCTTTCTGTGATTGAGTCTTCACCAGCTGTTAATGAGTTGACTTTCATAAAATCAAATTTTCATTTGACATGCATTGGAGAAGAAGCCTCTCAGGTATTATGTGATGAAGAACAGAATAAGGAGATTTCAGATAATAAAAAATCTGTTTCTGTAACTGAACCTGCAGAATCAAGTGTTGTAAAAGCCAGAGAAATTATAAACAATTCTGCAGGTGCCAATGACTTAAGATCATCGCTAATCAACTTAGTCCCTTGTTCTGTTGAACCTGAAGTTGAACAGGAAGGAGAAAAAGGTATCCACTCTGCCAAAGAACTGACATTCACAATTTCTGCTGCCCTTGCTACATTGTCACCCTCCAAAGGTATTGTGCTGGACAATAATGAAAGAAGTAAATTTGCTTGTGCATCAGAACCTGTAATTGGTATTGTGAAATCAGGCAATAGTGCATTACCATCAATCAACAATGAATATTCAGAAGAGATGGTTAATGGAATATCATCTGAACTTGTTGAAGTTAACTCTGGAGGAAATGTGATGGGTGTAACTAAACCTGAGGTTCATTTAAATGTAGCTAATGGTGATGCTCAAAGTAATGTGACAGTTGCTAATTCAAACATTACTGCAGTTAACAAAATGTTGCAAGATGAAACAAGCCTATGTAACCCTTCAAAAAATGATGTTGTAAATAATGATACCCAGAAACCTGTACCTCATAGCATAGTTTGTGCTGCACCTCCAGATCCAACTTACACTATTTCCAAACCTACTTCTCCAAAGACGAATGAAACTTCAAATAAACTGCCTGAACAATCAGACATTTTTAATGAACTTTTGTTGCTGAGCCCTTTGAGTACAAGTAGGTGGAATGCTATTTGTAACACATCTGACTGTTTAACTTCAATGGTCTCTTCTAAAGGAGGAGATTCTGAAAAGATTACATCCACAAGAAATGAATGTGAAGTTAATAATAGTAGAAGTTCAGGAACTGCAAGAGAGCAGACAATCGACTCATCAGGACTGCCTTATTTAAGAGAAGCTGACGTGAGTCATTTGAGGGTCTCAAGAGCTAGATCATTTGAGCTCAATGATCCAAGACCATCTTATTCATCTGATTCAGATAAGGAGTTCAGAAATACAGAAATTGGAGGGCAGAATATTAATATTTGTGATCCACTTTGTTCAAGAAATGCTGAAGGAAGTCATTTAAGGCTCTCAGCTGCTCTTGGATCCAAATTTATTCATCCCAGGCCATCAAGCTCAATGTTATCAGAGAGGAGCTCTCTCAGGCCATCAATATCTAATCCTGCTGGCTGGAGCTCTCTGACTTTGAGCAGTGCAAAGGAATCTGATGGTGATTTAACTAGACCTGGACTATCTTCCCATACTTCTGAAGAATCTTCTGTACCAGTACCAATAGAATCTCTTTCAACGCCTCTTAGGACTAGGTACAGATATTTCAGCACCCCAAACGCTGCTGAAAGGAAAGCAGTATATGAGGTGATTGACAGAATTGATGCTTCTGCTGTGCAGCGTAAGAAGCAACGAGACTTGATCTTTGACACAATATTCCCAAAGGTAAGCTGATGCATGTATACTATACTCATCTAATTACTGTTAGAATATAAACTTTCTTTTTGATTGGGTATTCACTGAATGATATTTAACATATAACATACACCATTATTTTAGGAAGGAAATTTTGTTAAAGTATTGAATTTCAGGATTATATAATAAATGTAAAAGGGTTGGAATTTGGAACTTTTTTGGTTTAATTTGGCAATTCAATGTGTAAATTTATTAATACCTATTGCATTTAAACAGCTTTTATAAAATAATTGAAATGCGTACTTCGTATTTTCCACAAGTTTATTTTAAAAATCGACCGGTTTCGACCATGACGGTCATCCTCAGGTACACTATATCTTGAAATGACAGTATTTATACACTGCTATGCAGTTTTGCTGGGAGGGAAAGGAGAGGGGAGGGGTCATGGTAGGTTAAATCATTTGTCAAATTAGGGGTTAAAGATATCTCCATTCTTTCCCATGCATCCAACTTCCTTCCTTTGGGCTGGCGGTGGAGGAGTCTCGCTGTGAAGGAGCTCGAATGCCCCATCTCCAAAAGATGGTTCGCGAAGGCCGAGGTGGTATTTCCCAGGTGGAAGCATCTCTTGTGTTCTGCCGCCCTCTTTCTTAACGACCTCCCAGATTGGCCCACGTAGCAGGCAGGGCAATCGTCACACTCTAGGAGGTAGACCCCTGGCTGGTCTAGGGGTTCCGTCTTATCTTTCACCTTCAAGAGTTCTCTTTGTAAGGTCCTTGCACTGTAGAAACCCGCTTTCATATCTGCCGGCAGCATGTTGGCCAATCTGTAGGAAATGCTTCCTAGGAAAGGAAGCCTCACCCATTTACAGGGTGGTTTTTC
>KZ308327.1:2858344-2919738 GCA_000376725.2 Ladona fulva | reverse complement strand
TATCTGAGCCTAATGTGAGGAGTGTTAACCTGTTTTCAAGCACTTAGTAATACCACTCAGCCAGATTTCATATTTAATAATGACAAACAAACAGTGAATATACTTGCACTAAATTACTAACAATAAGTTTCAATTTCTCTTGCTGAAAACAAAATATTAAAAACACAATGAGTCCAGAGAAGTACCTAAACTACCAATTTTTACATCTTCATGACTATAAACCTTCAAATTGATTTATTTACACAAGTATGCTCATGTGAATTAACTCATTTCAAGGATAGATCTTAAATCCCTTTGAAATGTTTTCCTCCTACAGCTTCATGGTGAAATTTCAAAAATAAAACTTAACATTTTCAAGATATAAACATTTCTAGTTTACTGAGCAGATCTAACTGAAAATAGTACTTTCTAACTTGACATTATTGAAGAACATGCAAGCCTTAATAAGACAGTCTTTCAATTACCATATTCACTCTTATAAGAGATTTTTTCCCAAATTTAGATTTAAAAAATGTGAGGTCATCATCTATTCTTACTTTAAGAATAAAATTTTTTAAATATAGTGCAAGAAATTAATATCTTACTTATGAACCAGTATAAACCGTTGTATATGTATATTCTTAATGTTCTTACTTATTTAAGAATTTTACTGAAATATGATAAGTATACTAAACTACTACTATACTACTGTATATATTAAAACATTAATTTTTAATTTTCAGGAAAATTTTGTTTTCTGCAATCAGTTTCAGATATAAATAATTACACAATGAAATCAGAGTATCATTTAAGCTAATCTTGACAAATTTAACTGAAATTTTCACTGTATTTTCATTTATAAACTCAATGTTGCTTTTAGATAACTTTTAAAAACTCGCTAGAGAAGTTAAAGACTAATTGACAAAGAAAATGTTTGCTTGGAAGAAGCTAATTTAGGATGGATTGACTGTTTTATGCTATGAAATGGTCATAGTCATTGGAGAAGAACAATAATGACACACAAACTTTGTGCAGATTCTGAAAATAAGCTGATTTAGTGTCAAAGGAGTGTAGTATAACTTTGACATGAACTGCATTACATTTCATGTCAAATTATATATACTGATGAAACGTAGGTATCTTTCCAAATGCCAGGGAATACCACCATTAAAGAGAAAAGAGCAAAACAAATTTAATACAAACATTAAGAAATTAAGAATTAGAAATTACAGTAATGCTAGCTTCAGTTGGTGATGGTAAAAAAACTTGTTTGTGATTTTAAGAAGGGGTCATCTTCAAAAAGAGAAGATGCTGATTAACAATTTAATGAAACTAGATAATATATTGAAAAACTAAAGATCTATTGATTAGATGAATAACAGAGTAGATAACCTAAGTTTATTGAGGTTAGGGGGTATTCTGACAATCATTTCTTGATGATAATGGTGAAGAAACAGAATAATGTTCAAGTATGAGTGAGCATAATGGAAGTTATTACAATAGACTGGCAGACATACATTTACAATATTGATTGGTATTTTAGTCACACTTTTATCATTCATTATAACGTGTATCTGATTCTTTTTAAAAATTATTATTAGTCAATACGGCCACAGTTAGACGTTTAGTTACTGTGCATTACACAACTATTACATACAATATTGCTTAGTTACACATATACAAATACAGAAAATTGGTATCTCGTATCTACCTGTCCATTAACTACAATTGTTTAAAAACTACTCTAATCACAATTACAGCTTCAATTATACTTTTAAATTACAACCACTACAAACATTACTTATTCTCCACTACAAACACTACAATATATACAATACGTATACATTAACTGAAAATTACTCCTAAACAGCTTTATAGTAACTTGTCGATAACACTTATTACGCAAAATTAAAGAGTACAACCTGAGAACCCTGATACAAAGTAATTTAAATATTTTAAATAGATATTATTAAAATGTATACCATGCAAACATCACTCTTAATTTCACAGCACAATTATGCAAAATCTAACCAGTTGTTACAAAAAAAATTGTAACTTGAAGTCCCTTTTGCATTTTTAATTCTATATATTGTTTAGTTATATCTAGAATTTTCATGAAAATTGTTGAAACACCATTATTTCCTAATCTGAAAGGCAGAGTAAGCAGGATCATCTTATAATCAAGTGAATTGAGTATATTTTAACAAATATCAATATGGAGCAAAATTCTGAAGTGAAGTAACACTAGTAAGAGTTCTTAACTAAAGAAATGTAATTATTTCAAAGTTAAGAAAAAATACAATGATAATTTGATGTACCCAAACACTTTCTTCAGAAAGTTAAAATATACTATCTGACATCCGTGGGAGGGAAATTTTCATTTCCTCCATTTACTGACCAATGAATTTGCTTACAAGACATTGGTGGAGAATGGAGACTACAAAAAAGGAAAGTTCAAATACCCCAGTGGAGAAAATTACATAATAGAACCAAAAAATTGCTTCAGGGAGGAATAAAAGTAGAACTAAAATATAAAATAGATTCAGGCTGGATTTAAATTGAAATTATTTGGTAATTTCTGCAGCTAACTTTTAATCACAACTGCTTTTGAATCAAACAGTTAAAAGAAAAACAGGGAAGACACACATAGGTCAATGAAACAAGAGTAAATTTCCAAAATGTTAAGGCAGAGAAAGATGTGAAGAAAATGAGACAAATATATCACAAGACATTTTAAAATTCCTTGACTAAAAATGATCAAGTAATGAAGGAAATTGTACTACATACTTCTTGTATCCCGTGTAGAGGCAGACAAGAGTGTTAGCTGTGAGCAAGCTTTCATCTCCCTCTTCTTCATCATCCTCTGGCCCAATTCCAGAAGTACCTGCTTGGGAAGAAGTAAGGGCCGGAGATGAAGACGGTGACGAGGGTGAAGATGCAACTGTGGCTTGCAGAAGCTTAGCTTTGAGAAGGATTAGCAACACTTGTATAAGAATTTCCATCTTTATTTGAGTGGATTCATGCAGTTGCTGCAATGTCCAACTTTCACTTGTGTTATACTGAAGTAGCACAGCCATCTGTAGAGTTGATGCCTGCAGAGTATATCTGTAAGAAGAGAATCATGAGATGACGTAAAACAGTGAAGCAATGCAGAATTCTAATCACAATCATGAATGATTTAAAAATTTTTTAATTGCAATCAAGGAATTCAAAATCCTTCAATATAAATTGTTTTGAAATTTTTCATTTTCTCATAAAACTTCAGAACTCACCAACTATTTCCAACAACTCATGATTTTCATGTACATCACTTACTCACAAAATTATATTTTTAACAGTAAAATCAATCATAATACCAAACAAAGATACAAACATACTTGCATGAAAGCATTTTTATTAAAAATTAAATTGAACAAAACTGGCTCTGGCAAATAGAATTGCATCATTTTAAATTAAACAGTAAGATTAATATGAATGAAAACATACATTAGTTTGATCATTAATTTTTTATGTATTATTTCTTTAAAATATTTGGAAAAAAGAAAAAAAGTTGAAATTTAATGACAAAGACATTTTCCATTATAAAATTAATTAGCTTGACTATTATTACTTGATAACAAATATGAATACTACTAGGAAAAAAGAAAACGAAAAACCAAAGTTACAGAGTACACAATATGTAAATCATAACATTAATAATTCTCATATCATTTTATCAGCCACCCAAAAATGAGAGATATAAATAATTATGGATTATCAGAAAGCATTACATTATTCACAAACATTTAAACCTGATACAAACAGCATATCATTAACTTATAAGCCTTAGTGAGTATTCTTCCTGTTCTAATTATAAATTAAATTCTATAAGCATATATAAAAACTGCAGGACACAAGTTATGCATAAACTACTACTCTGATTTCAAACAACTTTCAATTTCAACCATACCTGTTTTTGAAGCAATTCGTTACTAGCTCTCCTTTAGACATATTGTAAAGCCAATTTAGTTTTCTTCCGCTATGCTGCCCACTGTAGAATGTTGTAAATCTATGAACACTCCTCTCAAGCTGAAAATAAAATCCAAACATCAAACATACAACAAAATGATTTGTAAAGTAACATTTTTCAGTTATTTGCTATATAACTTTGGCAAGAAACTATGACAGAAGTACAAACAAGATACACTTATTTACTGAAGATAACATAAATGTCATGAAAAAATATATCTTAACTAATACTCAAAGAGTAGAACAAAAAATTAAATCTTGAAATAAGACTTGTTGCTTTCCCGGTGAATGATGAAAAGGAATTCTTCTCGGGTTATCATCCGGGTGAGTTCGTGGTTGTTCACCGACGTTTCGGCATCTACCATTGATGCCATTTTCAAGGAATGCCGAGTGCCGANTAAGTGGGGATGGACAGTTGGGCACGACAGATGGACAGACACAATTAGAAGATATGATGTGGTGTAAGAGAGGGATGTTGACAATAGACTTCATAACTGAGAAGTCCATCAAACAGAAAATACGGATGTATTTGGAAAACTGATGAAAGAGGAGAACCTTCCTTGAGATCTACTAAGGTATGATAGCTGGCAAAAGAGTAATGGAAAGAATTGAGAAATTATTAAGGAATACCAGGGTTAGATTAAAGTTATCTGCTATACTGCAACATTACAAAAAACACTAATTAAGCAATGTTATAGGGAAATTGTGGATGTTTTGAGAAATTAGTAGAAAGCAGACCCCACCCCAGTCATTGAAAAGAAGAAATAATAAATACCAACGACGACAAAGTGTCTTCCAGTAAAACTGTATTTTCTGGTAGATAACCTGCGTATTATCTAAACAAAAAATTTAGAAAAATGATAAAAATAATAGTGTGAGATATACAATGGAAAATCTCATTTCATTGAATATCTTGAATATTGAAATGTTAATGTAATCAAATAATTCCATTCAAAAATCAAGAGTAATTATCATAAATATTACAGTAGTGAAAAAACATTCTCGTCAACATAATAACAATTATGAAATGTGCGTTATCAATGCATTTATCACAGAAGAAATTTTTTAAATGCGTGTTATCTATACGTTATCACAGTGAAGAAATTTTAAAAATGTGTGTTATCTAGTAGGTGCGTGTTATTTACCAGAAAATACGGTAAATAAATTTTGAAATAAAACAATTAATTAAACAAACCTGAAACATTCGTTGAAGCTTAGAAGTGTACTCAAACCCACAGGCTTGTTTTAGTTTTGAGATCATTGATGCTTCTGCATCATCACTTGCAGACATATGCTGCACTAATCGCTTGGCTAACATTTTACTATAAAACTTTTGAAAAACATCCTTATCTTCAATGTACTTAAATACAACCATCTGAAATACAAGGAAAATACACATCAGATTCAGTAAAAAATATATCTTTAAGTAAAATCCAAGAAGTAAAAATTTATTGCATATAAAATCGTTGATAGGTCAACAGGAACTCTAGAAGGCTGCAAAGAGCAGAGTTATATCAAGAAATGAATTAGACATTAAAATGCAGCCACTTTTCACAATACAAAAATTACTCACCACTTGATTAAGGGTATCCTCTAGCTCTGCTTCCTCAGGATTCTTACTGCTTTTCTTCAAAAGTAAATCACAGTACTTGGCAAGAAGCTCTGGTGATTTAGATGATGAGTTTGCAACCCTAGTAACAGCATTGCTATTTATAAATCTACCACAAGCCTTGTCTAAAGCTGCCACAAACCCAGAGTCATTGTTGAAGGCAGTGAGCACTAGAGCATTATACTTGCGGTGCACATCAAGGATAGTGTTCACATAAACTTTAGGATCCTAATGAAATAAAAACAATAGATATATAATAAATAATGTCATTGTTAAACATGCTTAATCCTTCATTTTTAATAAAATATTGGAAAACTAGGATGAAGAGACTAATGTAAATTTTAAAAATACACCCTTTGATTTCAAAAATTAATACCAAGACTTCCATTAAGTTTATTATCAATGCCATTGCATAATTTAATTAAAATACAATCTGATAGCGCACACATTTACTAAGGCAGTATAATAACTCTTTTGTTAATAAGATCCAAAAATTGAAGGATTCTGAAATTATTAAACCACTAATCCTACAAATATTATAGAAACTGTTGCCTCAAAAAGTTATTGTGTCCTCATGTTTTCCTCAAACATCTACAAGGAAAATGTCTGAGTTCTGAAATAGGACATGATTTTTTTCCTCCATTTACTGACCAATGAACATGATTACTATTCATTGGTGGAGAATGGAGTACACTGAAATGTATACATTAAATACATTTTTAATTTCTAACTTTAATATTAGCAATAATGAATTATTTTTGATAACACAGATTTTAGACTAGTGTTGCCTACATTTGATTTTCACAGTAACTGACATACCTGAAATTGCACAACAGCCTTGAGCAAAATTCTTAAAATAGACTGTGATAAGTAGGGTATAAAATAATTGAGAAAACCCATGTAATGATAAAATAAAAGTAAACAACTACTACAAGTAAGAAGGAAATGACTATAATCCTTTTAAACAACTGTAATCAATGTATTACAATATATCAGATTCTTGTTCACAGATGAAGTTTAAAATTTCATCAAATCAACAAAAATAAAAAAAACACCAGAATATTCTAAATATTATTTTAAATTAGAGAGAAGAATGAATTTGGAGCTATTCATAAAAATACACTGAACCATATTTCTTAGTTGTGGAGATTTACTGGCTAAGTGGATGCTGCTTCACTTTATTCCTTTCCTCTTACACAGTATTAAAGGTAGGTAAAGAATTCGTTTGGGTGTAATACATGGGGCTCAATGTTATATGGAAATTCAAAAAATAGAAAAAGTACATAAAGTACATTTTACAATACTTAAACATAAATACAATTCTCCATTTCTTATCATGTTAAAGATGATAATGATTACGATGAGCAATAAAGGAATTTAACAAAGTATTCAATTTTCTTCCAAATAACAATAATCTTAAAATAAAGTCAGGATCCTCATGAAAACTACGAATTCAAAATATCCTAGTAAGTAGGATATTACAAACAAAGTCCGTTAAACAATGGACCATGGTTTCCTCAAAACATAATTCACTGAATGTGATCACAAAATATGTTAGGTATCTTTGCGGGGCTTTCTCTACAAGTTCAACAACATTGAACTGACAATCAATCACGTTGATAAAGCCTAATCCTCAGTCAAACCATTGTAATTAAGTTTACTTACATTCACAGCAGATTCTCCACACTTTTCAACAGCAGTAAGGCCTTGACCACAAATGTGACTTTCTAGAAGATTTCTCAATTCCCCAAGACCATCAGGAATACGTGCTGCTAACTGATACATTCTACCCAAATCTTCATCTTTATCATCATCTAATAAAGACTGAAACTCAGACTGGAATATTTCAAGGTGCTTCTCGATGAGAACCCTTTCACAAGTTTTGGCAAGACGTTCCAATGTTGTTTCATGCAGATAAACCTGAACTCTCCGCTGCTCCTCCAACAGCCTTTGCTCACCCTAAATGAGAACAAACATAATTCTATAAATACTAAAAATGTTAAATCTAAGTTTAGTCCCATTTTTCGAAAGAGAAGCCTACACACTGTGAAAATATAGATAAAAACATTACTAAAAACAAATAAACCATAAAAGCTAAGGTTAATTAATAATCAGATAGCAGGGATACTAGACTTTATGAGCTACTAGTACATGTATTAAAGTTAGTATTTCATAAGCTAGAGGAATGCTCCTTTTTTCTATAGAAAAATTATTAAAATAAGATTTTTCAAATGTAAAATCAATACCTTTTTCATATATTCTGTGACAGGATTCTGTTGCAAAAACTCAGTACTCTCTCTGGTGTAGAACCTTTCTGTGTCTTCCAGGAACACATTTTCAAAGGAATCTTTGTACACCGATAAATTTTGACCTTTAGCCCCGGGATCCTCTTCATTTAAACCTAGCATGGAGGAAAAGGTATTTACAGAAAGTATTCTCCTAGATCATAGCTACATTCTTGGATATAGTTATCTAAATAAATGCAATTAAATTTTATCAGTATAATGACTAAAACCAGTAACGAATCCAGTAGATGATGGATACATAAACAACATGATAGGAGAGGAATGAGATTCAACTTTGACTTTCAGGAATGTCTCTTGATGATGACACCAGGCATAGAATCCTACATTAACCCCCACTGAACATACATTTATGTATTACTGAGAAATATTATATCTTTAACAAAATTCTTGACTGCCTATCCCTCAAAATAGATAATATCTACATGAATACCCTGCAAGCAACCTTTTGGCGTGTGGCAGGGGGAAACATTGGATTATCGAACTGTTTACCATATATACCTACTTATGAGATACAGAAAGATTTTTGGGACAGTAATCTTGATTTAACATATTGAATACAATAGAAAATCTATAAGTAGCCTATGATCGACAAAGAAAGTATCTTATACATAGGTATATAAGATAATAATAGCATAATTAATGTTTCCAGTAAGTAAGTCACTAATTCCATCATCACACAAAAATTGAACATTTTTTTATGCAGAAAGTAGTGTCTTTTGTATCATAAGTCTCTCGAACCAAACCAATCAAAATAAGAATGAAATATAAATTAAAGTAAACAAAGCACCCAGCTACTCTTGCAGTAGGACGTTTTGAACAGCACTATGAACATAATTGTTTGAATTAACTCCCAAAGGGCTCCCGGATAGCCAAGTGGGCAACGCGTTCGACTTCAGTGAAAGCGGTCCCAGGTTCGATTCCCGGTGGGAGCCTACGTGCGAAATGACCTAAGCTGTCGAAGCACTTTTAACATTACTACTATTAACTCCCAAATTACGATGATGATATTTTCTTAAATTCTTACAACTCAAACAATGTCCAAAGATAAGAGCAATCAATCCAAATAAGTCTAAACCTTGCAAATAATACTCACCAAGCTCCACATAGCAGTTAATAACTCCACTGACCAGCCTTGTGTTGATAGTTTCTCCATTACGCTCCCTCTCAATCAGATTTAACACTGCATTTGTCACCTGCTTGTTCAGATGTTTAAATAGATGATCCCTCCAAGTTACAAGAGCCAACTGATAAATATCATAGATTCCTTTGCGTCCTTCTTCACATTCCCTTCGGACCCAATGCCTAGGCACCAAAATATTGACAGTAAATTTAAGCATCACCATCTGGTTTATTTGGAACTTTTAAAACAAACTAAGGATTCACAATAAATTATCATGGATAATATGGAATGAAAATTTATAGGAAAAACCTAGATAATGATGAAGTTAATCTGATTGTGGATGTGTAGAAAATGAAGATCAAAGGAAAAGACAATTTGTTAATAAATCATATCTATTAAGACCTCATCCACTCCATTCGCTTAGAAGAGTGAAGTCAGGTTTCTTAGACAAGATGAGGAATGTGGTATTGATGAATGATCACAACAGGCAAATTTACAAAAGGAGGAAGAGACATTATTAGAATGGGGTTTTCAAGAGATTGCATTATTCAAACAAAGAAATGCTAAGAATGGTTACAAGGCAGGAAATAAAATGGGAGCTATAAATTATAATAATATTTTGAGAAGAAAGAGGTTACTACAGAAGGAAAAATGTGGTTTTCTCAATGGGTCTCCTTGAAGCATATTACAAGCTGCTTTGGAAGTGAAAATTAGAGAAAAATGAAGAGGATTTATCAATATAGTTATTTGAAGAGAAAAGCCAAGCAAGAGAGGGATAGCAAGAGGTCTAAAGGGCCAATAACACTAAAATAAAATTATTTCAGAAAAGATCTAAAGGTAACTGTTTAAACCTTACTATAAATTGATTCAAATTAATTTTGAGT
This sequence comes from Ladona fulva, assembly GCA_000376725.2. NCBI lineage: Eukaryota > Metazoa > Arthropoda > Insecta > Odonata > Libellulidae > Ladona > Ladona fulva. The sequence continues at coordinate 2,909,832 of KZ308327.1, read as the reverse complement.
TTTCATTTGATTTTATTTTCATGTCTCATCTACAAAATAGTGAGTATAATGATGGGAGTACATAAACTACTTGGTGCACACTAAAATGCTGAATCATAAAAAGATATCCCTTCAAACAATGTAGCCATTATTACAGGATTTCCTTTTTTTAAGAAGAGTAAAGCAGAACCAGCTCCAGTTTTCCTTTCTAGTAGCTGAAAATACTTTTTAAAATAAGGCTACATAACATAGTATAAGCGAGTACCTGAAGAGTTGGAGAACAATTTGTTCATTTGGCATTATGATTTGTTCTCTTTCAAATGCAAATCATAGAGAATGCGATCAATAATGTTTTTATGCTTTAGAAAAGTACATCTTATGAGTACCAAGTAAGTCCACCACAGTAACTTTACACTTTTTACTTGGCTCCTAAATGAAGCACAACTCTTTTGGTGCAATCTTTAAAACTAACAGCTGACTGACAATGATTACAGAGGAAAATCAAGAGCGAGGAAAAAGAAAAACCTTGAGTAAATAATACACAAATATCAGAATTGATGAAAGGAAACTTTACTTCCATTTGGAAAAATATATGCATGGAATACATAATGAACTTATTTTATAATGGAAATTTTCTTATCTCAACAGCACTCATTAACGAAAGTAAATTCTGAATAATTTTACGCTAATAAATGAGAGGAGTAGCAAAATGATGAAAAAAAATCCCAACACAGGTTTCTCAAACATCTAATTTGTCTCATGCATATGTTTTAATAGGAAACTAAAAAGTTTTACACAATAGAATGTGTATGATTTCGGTCTGCTAATTAAAAATCCATTAAAGGAAATACTCATTCTAAAAGAACGAAATCCAAGTAGCTTTTCCAATTCTTGCAAAAAACAATTTCTACAACTCCAAGCTCACTAATACTGAATAAAACTCTCTATATCTATAAGATAGATAGATAGACAGATCAAAGAGATACTAAATAGAGCTTTTATATTGTTTAAAAGTGTCAAAATAGCCGTTGTTTGCATGCAAACTAACCGTTGAAGAATTCCCACCAGCGGGGGTTGGGGTTCTCCGTGGTCGCGCTTGTAAGCAAGTATTGTTCTTGATACGTATTTCGACAACAAAGTTGCCATCTTCGGGAGAGAAGAATAACTGAGTGTGGAGGGGGTGGGGTATTTATGTCTTTTGTGGTGTGACGTCAACGACTTCAACGGTTAGTTTGCATGCAAACAACGGCTATTTGGAGCTTTTATCTGACTCTGATAAAAGTATCAAAGTTGGAATTTGAATCTTGGGCATGATTGAATAACATTTAAATGAGATATTCAACATTACAATGAAAATTTTTCAATCTGCTCAATGTCGCAAGTTTTCATGTACATTCACAGAATGAAATAGCATATCTATTCCCATGTTATAAACAAAATTAAAATTGCAAGAACATACCTCAAACAACCACTAGCAGAATATATCTTACTTTCAAAGCAAACAAATAAAAATATTCTTTGTTTCAAGACTACAAATCAAAGAACGTACATTTTGTCTTCAGAATAAGCACTGATGTTGAGATATTGCATATGCCTCTAGAGCTACATCTGCTAGTAGTAGTAGTAAAACTAGTAGTAAAGTAGTGGTAGTGCTAGTAAAACATTCAGTGACAAATTATGGTGATAGTTATATTTCTTTATCATTAGAGGAGTGATGTTAGTAGATCAGTACCACAGAAGCACTTGAAATAATGGTGTAATTAAGGGATTCACAAATGACATACAATTCTACTAATCTACCCAGTTCACCAAAATGAGTTGTACCATGTGATCAGTTAAGTTAGAGTTAGGTTGGATGCTGGTTTTTAATTTCATACATACAAATTAACCCTGCAAACAATATAATAAACAAGAAAATCACCAAATCCAATCAACCTATAGCATATGGTTTCAACAGTCTGAGGAAATGATGGAATATTACCAGAAAAATTACAACATGAAAATCATACTAAAAATTGCATCATCAGCATAGGAAAGCTTTTGCATAAGTAGGAATAGACAATAAATTCCACTATAATTATGATTGAAAATCAAAGAGAATAAAAGAATTTAAATAATGCCTTTCAGCAAGATATTTTCTGAGTGAATACACAAGTATTTTTTCATTAAATAAAACGAGCCATCCTGCAAGAAACGATTTAAATGTTGTTCCAAGCACTCGATTATTGGTTTCGGTCACTGCCATTAATAATCAAAGAAAATATGTTCACGTTTTTCTTTGTATCCATATATGATAAACATTCTTTGTTACAGTGAAACTGTAACATTATGGCTCTTGTAATGCAGAAAATCAACAAAAGAAGGGATAAGGCCCCTTGTAGGTGAAATGCAAGAGATGCTATACATCTCTACATTTTGGATGCCTTTTGTTGTTAGCTTTTACAAAAAGGTAGACTAACCACAACTAAAAACATTGTGAATGGGGTCATAAGCTTTCAATTAGACAGTAATTCTGAACACTGAAGTAATACATTATTCTCATCTATTGATCCTCTATACCATTATTTACAAATTATGAAAATTTTATAGAAATAATAATAACTGATACTAAGCAAGATCTATCGAGGACAGGATGAGGAAAAAAGTTCCATTTAGAATAACGTAGACATATAGAGCCACATCAACAAAACTACTCCCATTGACCAGCATCAGGAACTGAAAGTTTATTTTATGAAGCATATTACCAGTATCTAGAGAAATAGGTTATAAAGCTACAAAAATGAAACAGCTTTAATATTTACCTATTTAAATATGCACAGATTCCGTTTAAGACCTTTGAGCTGAACTGGTATTCTTCCCATTCACGTGTGTAAAATTTCAACACCTCTTCATCCATTCGATCCTTACCATCCTTTAGAAAAAGATCAGCTATTTAAAAATATGTCACTTACATAATACCAAACTGCAGTCATGATGGACAAAGTACAATATTTTCCAGAGGATTGGTGTCCTTTCAGACAAGCACACTTTCCTTCAAGAGGATCATTAAATAACTTTAGTGAGATCCGAATTTATAACTGTAGAGAAATGAGATCTATCAAAATATAAATGCAGAAATATGATGCTATGCTTCAAATGTTAACAAAAAAAATCAACAAGATAAACCATACTACATAAATAGTTATACAAAGAAACGAATGATAAAGTAAATATTTTTCCAAGACCAAGAAGCATTCTCTTTTAATTGCTAATTGCTAACAACATTGCTGAATAAAATGACATAACTTTGGTGAGTAGAACAACGATTCCAATGATGCCACTGAGGTAACAAAATAATTTGCAGTAACTAAAAATAGGGATTCATGAATTTTTTTGGAAATTACTGATTTAAAGACTGAAAATAGCTCATCTCATACTCTTTGCTAAACACAGATCACAAAAAATAACAAAATATATAATCTGAATGAATTGTGATCTTAATTATCAAAATAAAATATATTTAAGACGAAAAAATAATGTGCAGTAACTCATGCACTGTATTTTTAAAAATTCAGAAGAAATTTACCGATAAAAGACTGATGAGGTACGTTCGAAGAAATTCTCTAAGCCTTTTATACAGTTCTAGGCCCACAAGTTGAGCACCTCCTGTTGCTGGTCCCTTCTTAGTTTTGGAGGATGGATTGCGAGATACTTGCTGATGAACACTAGTACAGTAATTGTAAACATGTCTAAAATTCGTGTTAAGGCAAACATGACAGGCAAGAATATTAAACCAGCGATATTGAGATAGTTGCCATTGAAAAACCTGTAAACATTCAGAGGGATATGAACATCTTAATACGTGCCAAAAAATATTGCTTACGCGCACACTTAGAAGGCAATAAAATGAGGAAAGGCATATGACTTTTCTGTGGATTAAAATAGTTGCTAGAAAAATTCCTTCTTGAAAGTACGCTATTGTTGACATGATTTACGAGATTTCAATAACGTCTTTCAATATGAAGATTGCCTTACCACGATTATTATAAATCTCTATGATTTTACAGTGATGTTTACAATGACAAATATATTGAAAGATGAGGAGAGAATAAAATGAATAATTTATAAAATCATTTCAGTAAGTTGTTTTGAAAAGGATACGTGTAAAGTTCCATGAAACGTGGTTTCGTTATATACTGCTGACTATAAACTCTATCGATGCCATCCTTTAAGTCTCCCCATATTTGATCCAAATCTATTTGTTTCAAGCCTGGAGGATTCGCGTTTTTCTGTCCAGACATTTCAAGTAACCTCACTGACACCTGAAACAAAAATAGGACTGTTTAAAAGCGACGGAAAAAGCAAACTAGAGCTTTATGGTAAATCGGAGTTAACAACATGTGAAATGTACTAAGGAATGGCGTAAATCGATTACATAGCAGACAAAACATTTTAAGTAGATACCACAAAAAATAAACCTCCGTGAAATAATTAACTAATATGTATCCATGGATTCAATAGCTTGGCCTTAAGAACATTTTCCCATACAGTAGAAATTCACTGTGGGATTAGAAAGTTGTCCTTGCACGATTAATGAACAAAAACATAGTTATCACATTTGCGACATACTAAATCAATTTCGATAAAATCACCCGAAATTTATGAAATAAATGAACGATAAATTATTACTTTATCGTTAAAATTACTCAAAATTTATAAATACTATGAATCAGGAAACAAATGAATTGACTTACGTCTCACCCCAGCAAGTCCCGTTTTCCTGCAAGTTATTTTCAAGGATAATCTTGTACACTGTGCATACCAGCTTATTTAATGCTCGAGTTATTGCACGAAAATATCATTAACGAAAATCGACTCTAAATAATTTAAAGAGATCTCAACAACCCTAGAGACGAAAATTTCCAGACTATTGGTTAAGTTACTTGTCTGACATTCACGCTCTCGGCCTTCTCGTTAGCTGCGAGATCACCTACCAGTTTCCGGTGTAAGAAGGTCGAGTGTTGTTGAGCAGCCATTTGGAGTTCCCGAGATTCGAAAATTCCCAGTTTCGTTTGAACCCAGTGCAATTCGTATTTCTTTGTAATGTCTGACAAAAAAGGTACGGTATAATGGTTTAAGTGGATTATTATATAAATGTTTTGTTTTATTTTGCGTGAAAGACAATTTCGCTTACAGTGGAAATAATTATAGTCGAAGTACTCTTCTGTGATTTTCATAATTCGGCTATTAATAGAGTAACTCGGTAAATGTATTGAAGATGTATCTTTAAAGTAGGCAAATACAATGCAAACGATCATTTTTATCACAATTTGGATAGAAGTCTGGCATTTCGTGGCGAAAATGGTTAGGTGTATATATTGAGTTTTCGGAGGCTAACGTTATGGCCGCCATGATTTTGTCTATGGAAAACTGAATTAGCAATTTGGTTAAAGTTAAATTTAAACGTTTATTCACATCCGCTCTTATATGTAGAGAATCATGTAATGGATTTTTTTCAGTCTAAGGATTTCATGTTGAATTTTTGCCTACCAAAGATGTCACTGGGGAATTAATTTATCTAAGATTAGCGAAAGCAAATCTCAACAACTTTCAGTGCTGCTGTTGTTTTTTATTTCAGAGGACAACTCTCAAGTGCATCATAGTAGGCAAACACCACGTCAAATAAGGCTAATTGACCGCTGGCTCGACTTGAGAGAAATTATGCGTTAAATATCTATGTCCAGGGTAAACATGATAATTATTCCTTTCAGCTTTCCTGTTGTGGATCTTTCTTGGAAGGATATCGTTGGCTGTTCTAGAAAGTGACATCATATTAAACGTATTCTTCTTCTACGTGTACCGGCTGCCTGCCTAATCTCCTTCACTAGACATAGTGTAGTAATTTGAGTGCAATATATGTTATTTTCTTGTTACATAATGTGATAATACTGCATGGATGGAACGAAGGAATTGAAATGCATTCACAGAGTTAGATGCCCCCAGATCGATAACGCCAGTGATTTTTTACCTAACAATTAAGATCAGCGTTTGGTAATGCATTCATTTCATGCGTAGTCTAACGTCTTTAGTATTTTCATCATCCTCTGTGAAAGTGGATTGATTCCTACCTTCCGTTTTTATATGCTGTAGTTTTTGATGGGTTTTTGAAGTGTCACCAGTGTTAATTGGCACTAATACTGAATTTGGCAGAAAAATCAGAATTTTATGTGGTTAGAATTATCCATATATATTTCAGGAGATAGGGATAATTTGCATTTTTTAAGCGATTCAGCGCTGTTTTTTCATTAATTTATTATTTTTGAAATGCATGCCTTCATAATTTCTGTTGGTCCACTCGTTAAGTAATTGCAAGTAAAGTTTTTGTAATTGTGCCTTAGATTAATGCACAACATTAGTTATGTAGACTGTATGAGAAGGATGAACAATTGCAAAAGCTATTCTGGTTCTTCTGCCTGAAAAAAGCAATAATTTTGTATGTATATTGGCAATATTTTTCTTTAAGCTAACAATTAATGTTTTCTCTTTGATTTAATGGGCCTGTATAGTTTCATTTATATAAGCAGTACTGCATGTTATCTTTGTACATTCTTTTTATTCATCTTCTTTGTCTGAAGTCTTGAATTCATTGTACTTATATTCCTGGATAGCAAACAATTATCTCTGAGTCAAACTTGCTTTTAATTATAGTGCATGAGGTATTTTTGCACCTTCATAGATTCAGTTGTACACTGGTATTTTCTTTTGTTTATCTAGAGAGCAGAAAAATCGCATCTTTATAATCGACGTAAAACATTTCCTTGCAGTTTCTCTTGCATAGTCTTTTTTCCCGTCTTCAGATAAAACTGTGATTTTTCTGTAGTAGGGAAATGTGTAGTGTATAGCCTCTGCATTCATTCTTTTTCATTGTTTCTGCTAAGTGGCTGTCATTAGTAACTTGATTGTTGCTCATGTAATGCCTTACGCGTTTTTTGTTTGATATTTTTAATGGCCTAATTGTATGGGTGCACTTTGCTTTTGCAAGGCTTTTGTTTGCTTTTTTTATTTTGATCTTTAGAAAGAATGGAAAGGTGATATGGTTGAGATTTTAAGACATGTTGTTGGAAGGAAACTAGGAGATATTAATTTCTTTTAGTTCCAAGTACGATTTTTATTATTTCCATCAAGATGATTGGCCAAACATACTAAGGTTGCCATTATTAGAAAAATTTTCAAAAGATGTTTTGAAAATGTTTATTAGACATCATTCGGTTGCAATAAAAGTTTATATGACTTTGTTAAATTTACAGAAATGTCATAATAGGCCTTTAGAGTTCCATTCATGTTAGTTAAACTTTAGGTCTGGTAAGACCTGCTTTGGATTATTTCCTTTCATGTGAACGGGCATGTGCTTGCCTTTTATTAAGTTTTGGTTTGCATTCAATATGCCTAGAATCAGTTGCCCTCACTCCACCTTACTGTTTGCCTCTATATTTAACGTAAAAATCCCTTATCCATCCATTTTTCCTTCCTTGAAATTCCATATATAACCTCCCCAAAAGTCCGATCTCATACTGGAGCTCGTCTTTTGGACAGTTAGGTTTGGCTTGTTTGAGAGGAAAGTTGACTTTTCTTCACCAGTCGTAACTTTGCTCTCTTATTAAGGAATATTTCCTTTCCTGTTCCTATCAATTTCCTTCCTTTCACTTCCTTTCCACCTTTTAGAAGTGATTAGTTATGCCCAACATGTCAATGGCAGATTTCTTTATTCCAGCTTACCCAGGCCAGGCTCAGGCAGGATTTGTACCCACTGCGCCTCCTTCTGGATATGGTGGTAAGTCGATAATTTTCATCATATTGTTAATTATGACTTTCTAGATGTCTAATATCGAACTCTCAATTAGTCCTTTTCGCCAAATTATTGTAAATGCTACGAAATGTTACTACTGCATTTCTAATGACCTTATCACGTAGCCGAATTTATCACTGCGTTAACTTATGTCGGCGTGGGAAAAATGCAAACATTTAAATTGTTTTAGTGAACCATATCTTGAGCTCTCTAATTCTCTGCGTTTTTGAAGGACATGAAAATCTTTTGGCGTAGTTACGGAATTTCGTGTATTCGGTGGCAGAGATGTGTCTGAGATTTTATCCTTGATCTTTCGCTTTATCGTAGGCAATAATATATTTTAGTGCATCTACCTGATCAATGCATTCGCAGCAATTTACTATTTGTTTTGATATTTGGGTTTCATGATCGGGTTACATCATTCGTTTCATGGCTACTAAAAATAGAGACAAAGATGGCCGCCAAGGCAATTCGCATACGCTCGAGGGATCGATGAAAACACCCCGAATTTATTTTGCTGTAATTGGAGAACCGCCATTATTTCTGCAATGTGCATTACGTTTTTAGTTAAATTATTTGAAGTATATGAATTACGAAAATATGCAGGCGGCGTGGAAAAGGAAGCATAATAATATTCGTTTCCGTGTTTAGTGACAAATATGATCGTATATCATCAGCTGAGGAATAAGATAGACTCGTTTTCAAAATCAGCCTGTATGTAGGTCAAGGTCAGATTTTTAAATTATTCACGAGAAGAAATTTTAATTTTCGTCATGCGCCTTTGCAGATGAAGCTTCTATGAGTCCTACGTTTCCATGGGTTATGTATAATTTCTGCGTAGAAATACTTGTATCAGGTGATTTTAATCAATGGTTTTAATCGATGCGTTGCCTGCACTTAAGAATTATTTCCCATCGTCAAGTGCAGACACCTCTATGATAAATTTCTTCCCTTAAATCAACTACAGCAATCGCTGTAATAAAAAGTGCTTGGTGACTCCCAGAAATCTCATTCAGTTTTATTCATATAGTGTGAAGTTACTGGAAGTAATTCATATATGTAAGTCTCATGCGTTAACATTCAAAAAAGATATGCACTAAAGCCTGGTTCTATGGTTTTGAACTATTAATAGTTCTTATTTTTTGCCTTGAGGTATGCTGAGGATCATTTTGTTTCAGAGTTACCAGGTTTTCCCGTGTCTGTGTGCAAAGTACATTCAATAAATTTTTAACTTAAATTTAATTATTCTATCTTAAACAGACCTATTAATTAACTACCCACAATATATTTCATAATGTTTTATTTCTTAACATAGTCTTTTATGTCTTGTCCCAAAATTAATGTTGAAATAGGTAAAATATATTAAAGTGTTCAGAAATAAGAGCTACTTGATCATTGTATCAATTACTCAACTATGATATTGCTTCCTCTTCTTAAACATAGGAGTTAAGTCAGTGTGCAAGGTCAAGAGCAAAAGTTTGTTGGTATCATTTTATTAGTATGCTCAATTTGCAAAAAAATCAGTTTTAGAATCAGGGCTCAAAATTTTTAGAGGGAATTTCTCCTTAGAGGTGTTTTATTGTGGCACTGACTGATTTCACATTTATACTCTCACCATATTTCTCAAAAATCCTTTTAGCTTTAACAATATCAGTTCAGAATTACTTGATTTCGTTATCTGCTTAACTTCTATGTATTAAGATTGTCATATTTTGAATACTATTGTTAATTTTTTATTTGCTGTTGGTTGCAGTTCCAGGGGCAAACCCATATGGAGTTTTTCCAGCTCAGGCACAGCTTTATGCAGCTGCTGCTGCTCAGGGACCACCTCCAACTTATGACCAGTCTTTGACACACCAGGTAGTGGGACAACAGGTGGGGTGGGATGTAATAAAAGTCCTGTGCATTCAATATTTTGACTTCGTTGTTTGGTCATTTATTGATTTAAGGGTTAATTATTGCTGCAGGCTTGCCATATCTATTGGATTACTGCTTATAATTTTTATTTCATGTTCCAAGGCAAATAAGATATTGTCCAGATGACTATAAATAAGATTCTTTTAGCTTCTAAATGAGGGTTAAATATTGAGTCTTTTAAAGTGTTTTTTGTTGAATTAAAGTAATGTAAATATCTATATCTTGATAATTATATAATTTTATTTTACAATTCATATAATAAATTAATTAGTTGACATGTATGGTAAAATAAGCACAATTTTAAGTCAACTTGCTTACTAGTGTTTAAAGTAAAGCTTTCTCCTATATCCTTCTCTTTGCTGTTGTTTGTTTTTGTTAAACATTTTCTTAATCTTTAACCTAGTAGTCAATATATGTAAGCTTTGCTGTACACTTTTTGAAATAATTAATTGGTTTAATGCTTTGCTGATGCTGTAATTTTTTGTTCTGTAAATGATTTCAGGGGAACTTCTATGAAATATAAAGTATTGAATTTTTGCTGAAAGTAAGTGCATGAAATGCATGCCAGGTTTAACGTGAATGTAAATTTCTGAAATTTTAAAACATTAACTTGCATAACTGCATCATGACCCCATGTTAAAGATGTTAACTGTTCAATTTTAGTTGAGTTAAATATTTGACCTGTTAAATAGTGCATGTAGTGTCTGCTTAAATGTATTGTTTGGAATGTCTTTAATAATAAATTCTATGGGAAGAAAGCATTAATGTGTAGTTTTTGTGGATTTGCATTAAAATATTTTTGTTCCAGGAAGAGAAGGAACGAGAAAGAGACTCAATGCTGATGGGATGTTCTCTATTTCATATGTAATTTTTAAGGGTGTAATGCAACACCTGGCACTTTTACAGTAGAAGTAAATCTTTTTGTTGCCAACTTGCTGCAGGTGTACCCACCAACTACTGGTGCATCTGTTTATGCAGCCCAAAACTACCAAGCGGCTGCAGCTGCTGCTGCTGCTGCAGCACAAGGGTACCCCCTTGGTTACCCAGTTTACTCACCTATGCAGGCATATTATCCATCGCTCACATACTCGTATCCTGGCATGCAGCCTGCTCCCCTGCGCTCTACTGTTATGATCCCGGTATGAACTTGCTGCTATTGTTGTTGAAAAATCCTATCCAATATTATACGCCCATGAACAATACTGTTTTGTCACTCAGATGTAGTAAGTTTCAGTATTTCATTCAAATGATCATACTTTTGGAGTGGAAGATTTTTGATCGGAAATTTTTTTAAAATTTTCCTTTTTATCAACAAAGTGTTGTTTGTGGTACCTATTCTTGTCATTAAATGGTGAAAGACCTCTATTAAGAGAATAATTAAAAGAGCTCTTACCACAAATTGTGATAATAGCTATTTTCATTTAATTCTTATGTGCTTGATGTTTTTCCTCCCAGTGTTCTCTGTTTTATAGTTAAAAGAATGAGAGGCTGACCTTTTGAATATAAGTGCTGAAGGTAATTTGATGAATCTGAATGGTAGGCACTGAGGTTTATCGATTTTGTTTGTTGCATGCTGTATTTTGTGCTTCTTTAACTTCTGGCTGTTCCCTTTTTTTTTTTGAATTTTGTGCATGATTCCAATGTACAATTTATACAATTTTCTCGTCAGTTCAAATTATTTGCAGATAACTTTAACGTTTTTCACTTTAACTGTGGGTGTTTATTTTTTGGGAATTGAACCTTGGCTTTTAAATTAGACTAGGCCTGGTCAACTATGGTGTATACTTAATGCCTTTCCAAAACACCGCTAACTTTAAATTGGTGCTCCTGTAAATTGTAATTTATTTTTCTTCCTCTTTAATTTAGTGTCTTGCTGTTAAACAGTCACTTTTTGCATATTAATGTTGTGGTTTTCATATTTTCCCAATATTCTTTTCTTAAAGCACCAATAACTGTATGCTGCTTATTTTTAGATTAAGCCATTTCATTTTTATCATGCTTGACATGTTTCAGCTGTTTCCAAAGTTTATATTGGAATTGTTAACATATTACTTTTCCCTGTATTAGAATTCAGTTTTAGGTGAGGATATTTAATGAGCTGACTTTGTGAGTTGATATCTAGGAATCCTTGTGAGTTATTAGTTGTATTTCCTGTTCACAGATGCTTGTATTACATGTGGTAATACTATATGTACTATGGTTTTACAAACCTTCCTTTATTCTGAAGGTATATAACTATGTAATTGTAAATTTCTCTTCTGCCTTCATGTAGACTGTAGGATAAATGGAAGTGAAAAAGGGTTTGACTTGGTGTAAACTTAGGTCTTCTACTCAGGGTGGATGTTTTAACAACTGAGCAATCATGTCAAACCATTCTCATTGTGTTTTCTAGATGCTCTGTTAGCAAGGTAAGAGATGACTCTAACTTCTAGGTATCCTCCACCACATTGACTTTATTCACTTCTGTTTATCCTTTGGTTTTCAGGTGTACACCTAAACAAGCATAGTTAAACATCCTTTCCTTATCCAAGTTGCCTGTACTTAGTGTAAAATTATGGCTAAGTTACTTGTTCTTCAATTTTATTTGATATTTCTCTTATGAGACATTTTTTATTTGAAGAGGGTGAGGTTAGGTTCGAAGTTAGTGTATTAGGAAGAGCTATTGTGGATGGGAATAGGATAGAATCTTGCTGTCTCTCTTACTTAGTACCATATTAGCCCGAATATAACACGATATTTTTCGACCATTTATTTTCCATTAAAAAATCGACTCGCGCTAAATTCGGGGTTTAAGTAATGGAATGTAATATAAAGAATGACATTTTCCTACAGAGGTTGAAATGCGACTGAACGTCCGACCAATTCCTAGTTCGACCGATCACTTCAAAACAACCATGTGATCTAGTTAGTAGGCCTGCGCTTTTGTTTGCATTTGCAATTTTAGTTTCTTTGAATTCTTTTATGAGTATTATTTTTTTNTAGAAGAAATAGCTCAAAGGGATGTCCTACAGGTCAAATAAAAATTTCGGCTGATAACAAACTTATTATAAGAGTAGTCCATTACTATACATTAATACAGAAAGGGGTCTTTGAAACCAGAAAGGCTGTAGAATGTAGGTTTAAAAGAAAAACTACCAATAGAATTCTCAATATATCTGAACCTTCAAATTTAGAGGTTAACTGAATCATTAAATTCTCATTAGTCTCCTTTTAGTAAATTATCAGAGCAATTGAGCTCATAGATACTGTAGTCTATAATAACCTGAATCTTGTAACTTTTGCTAACATATGTATATATTTGCAGGGCCTCACAAATGGGTAAGGCAGTGAGACTACTTGCTCAGGTACTACTCTTAGGGGGTGCCAAATTAAAAGTTAAGTTATACATTAGAAGATGCATATTCACACGGTTTGCAGGGCAATATTAAATACTTCTCCAGAAATTACTAGATGTGTACATGTTTCTTGGCAAGTAAAGAGGAACTTTTTAGAAGTGAATAACAGAGGTAGAAGTTTCCCTGATGGAAGATATTTTATTTAAAGAATACTAAAATGTTGCACGAGTTCAATACATGCTGGTAGGTCAAGGTAGTCAAAGAATGGAGACAAGTATCTCCCTTCCTCTTAAGCCCTTGGTTATAACAAAATGTGTTTCCTAGATGATTTTCACAGTATTTTTATTGCTGAGTATTATTTCTTGAATCAGTTTATACTTCTGGTTTATTTTACTGGTTCTAAATGTATGCATAAGACATTTGAATCTTAGATTAAGATAAGGTATTATCCATCATCATTAAATAATGTACAAGTAAGTTGTAAAGGTTAATTAATATATACTAAATGAAACAAATTACAATTAATGTCAATGTGAGCACTTTTAACTAAAAATGTTACTCCCATGAATTTGGGAGTAATTTTTAACCATAGTGTTTTAAATATTGTCTAGTGAATGCAAAAATGAGGGAATTGTTTAAATCTGAAGTTTTTCTTTGATTTACCTTTGACGTAAAAATTAATGATCGTATGAATTCGTCATCTTTTTATTTTTATGCTGATTAAATCATAGAGACCTTGACTTGAATACAACCGGAGAAGTGGGCTTCGGTGTGTATTAATAGTATAAACTTTTGGAACATAAAATTCACAAAATATAATTTATCCTAGAGATCGATACTATTTCAGGGATCCATTTTATCGTTTAAGTCAGTTTCGTAAGATTAGTTCAAGAAAAAAATTCAAATTTCCCTCCCTGTGAGAGTATCGCAGGCCATGCAACGATTCTGATTTGTTGGTTGTGTACATCTGTGCGATAGTACGGAGACCGGGTGATCATTTTTGAAATAGATAGGTGTAAGCGGTAAAGTAAGCAATCTTATGATTTGATTCAGGTTATATACAGAATATATCCATCAATACAAGGATTTACGTACGGAACTATCGTAGTGGTTATCAGAATGGCCGAGGAGAAGAAAGCACGTGTAGAAGAGGGAATGAAAAAAATGATCAATGATATTGATAGAATGATTTTAAGAAAAATGGAGGTATTTCATTATCTTAATTCATTAATATTACGTAATTTGCAAGTTATCGTTGCTCAGCAAATGTCTACTCACATACCTAATCGTGCATGTTTTTATCATCAGGCACAAATGTATCATTGCTCCGAAGGATGTTGTAAGAATTTAGAACTGTCTGTCGATAAAAAGAATGAGTGCGTGGAAAGGTGTTCTGTTCCTTTAGTAAGCGCTCAAAATCATGTAAGGAAAGAACTGGAATATTTTCAGGTTGGTTTCCCCATCCGTACAGGAATCATTTCATAATGTTGCTATAAATAATTTTTAACAAACTTTTGAAACAGTTGTGAGAGACTATTGATTTTGTACGTTTTGTACTCAATGAGCAAATGAATTCACATCAGGTTTCGAAGGTGTCTGGAATTCAATACGTGACTACATTTTACCTCTTGGTTTCAGAATATTCTTATATGAAGATGCTTTTTGGAAAATTGAACGGGTTTAGGAAGTAATAGTGTCATCTTGTTAAACCGTGTCATATTCCTTATCTCTGTTTCATTCTCTAAAGGGCAAGTAACAGGAATTATAATCAAGAACTATTGCATTGCTAGTATTGTTATTTTCAGGCTGCAAAGACATTTATTTTATAAGCTCATACCTTCTTAGAGGTTGGGTCGATAGAAAAACAAACACAGAGGTACTAGAGATGGTTGAGGAAGAGTAGGTTCAAAAACTAGACTGAAGTAACTACCAGCCAGATTTCTTTTGACTTGGTAACTTGTTTAAATGTGCATTTATGTAGATACCCTTGCTTGTTAGCAAACTTAGATAGGGCTTTCTGTATCAATCGGAGCTTCTGATTTAATCATGCAATGGAAATAAATAGAAAGAGCTGAGGCTGTCTTATTTAGAACTTGTCTTTCACTATCAACAGTGTATCAACAGTTACATTTCTCTCAGTTTACTTTTGTTCTTTTCTGTCGTTTGTTCATATTATGTCCTGCACCTAGTCTTTGTAGTGTTGCTTATTACTTGCCCATTTTGTCCTACTGATATATTCCTTATTTCATCAGATACCTGAGAGATAACATGAAATTATGGATTGTTCTAATGTAACATAAGATGATTTATCATTTTATCATTCAGCATTGCATCTACTGGGCTCTAGATCGTTTTTATCATATTTTGATATTGATTGAATCTTGCTATAATTCTTTCCCTATAGTCTTTTACCTGACATTATTTGTTATTGTTTAACCTACTTATATTGAGAGGATAAGTAGCTAGACTTCATGTCATTTTTAATGTCATCTAGCAAATAGCTGGTTAGTAATAGTGGTAATAGCTTGCTGCAAAAGAACAAACGTAAAAAAATCAGATGTTTTTTATCTGTAGCTCGTTAATCAATGATTTTAATAACAAGTATCTATCCTTTATCTACGTCATCACTATATAGGTGTGAATTCTTTTACTGGCTATTACACAAATGTGTTAAAAATTATAATTCTGAATACGTTTTCTAAATATCTTTATGAAAATTTCAGAGTCTCATTAAATTCGGGGTCACGTTATATTCGGGCTAATATGGTAATTCATATATGCTTATGGAGCTGGTTTTCTACTATGAATTATATCAGTATAGGTGGTGTACCATGGTTAAGGATCCTAAGTATCTAAACTGAAATTGTGATAGAGAAAATATTGATAATTTTTGAAAGTCTGATAGTAATATAAGTAATTTCTCAGTTTAATGTAATAATTTTCAAGTATTGTATCTCAGAAGAAGACTAAATATATACTTTTATTGCACTAATCCAAAGTAGGTTCATTGTAGTAGGTGTTAATTTCACATAGTTAGTTGCTGTAAAGTGGAGCTACTTGACCTTTTTTTTCTTGCGTATCCCTTAATAACTTCTGCCTGTCCCTTTCTTTAGCTGTAAGGCATTTTACAAAAAGATATTTTTGTATTATCATTACCCCTTATTTCAAACTTGAGGTGAAGTAACAAACATTTCTTGTTACCAAAATATGAAGGAAATGCAGCATTATTTATATTATAACCATTTCATTGCTACATTTTGACTTCTCATATTCTCTTGGGCATTTTTTTCTTTGGTAAGATGGGTGTAAATATATTCCCCATTTTGAAAACAGTTATTATGCAGGTATAGAAAGTAAATGTTTTAATATACATATATACTCTGCAAGACTCCTTTTGGCATGTGGCAGAGGGGCAGGGAACATTTTAAATCTATAACAGTGATTACATCAGTCCTCGTACAACATGGTACAAAGTTAATGGAGCTTAGTTTTTCTTAAAATGTTAAATTTTTATTGATATGCCTTGAAAGAAAAGAAATCTCTGATTGAATGCTAGATATTTAGAAATGCGAAATTTGTCTTCATTTGCCTTTGTCCTACAAGAAATCCAAATCCAGTGTTTTAAAAGTAGCAAAGATAAGAATTTCTTTCATAGTCTTCACTTCTATATCTTATTTTTGGTGGTCCTGTTGGTCTGCTGCCTCAATTGAAAGTAGACCTTATTTATTTATTACATTTCTCATCTCATCACTATTCTTCTTAAAGTCTAGGGAAAATGAAGGCTAAGTCAAATGGTAAATATAAAGTTCAGTTGACAATGGAAGTCTGTAAAGGTTGGAGATGTAGGATAGTGTTGGAATATATATCTCTCTCTTTGGATTTCTTACACAATTAACTTTGTCTTGAACAGCTTCATACATGCTCATCTAGACAGGCTAACTTAATGATCTGGATAACCGATTGTAAATGAATGTAAGGCACTTAGCTGCGTACAATTTTTGGTAAATCTTATAGAGATTGCGCCTGTGATAATACAATTGAAATTGATAATTTTTTTACTATTAGGCTTCAAGAAAATGTAAGATCATGTTAGAGTCACTACCTGGCATTTATGTTTCGACAAAAACTGATTGGTTGCAGTTTTTAGATTGTGATTTAGCAAAGATGGTACCTTTTGCTGATTGCTTGTATTTGATTACTGGCTTTAGTCTATTCCATTTAGATTCTGGATTCTATTATATGCTGTTTAAAATCACCTTCAGAAATATATAAATTCCTCTCTGGTTCCCAGCCGGGTTAAGTTGTTGTATTCCACTGACGTTTCGGCCACAGACTCAGCAGCCATCTCCCTGAAGATGGCTGCTGAGTCTGTGGCCGAAACGTCGGTGGAATACACCAACTTAACCCGGCTGGGAACCCGAGAGGAATTTATTCATCATATTCGCCGGGAAAGAACCAAGTCTTTCTTCAGAAATATATGTTGTTAAGAGCATAAAATGCCTTTGAAGCCTTTATTTGTATACTAAATAGGACTATAATTCATTATTCATTTGCTATGAATCTCTTTTGGAATTGTTTCTGCAATTTAAGTATAGTAATCCTTCAGGTTTATGATACAGATTTGATATGACATAATGTTCATGCACCTTTATTGCTTTGTCAATAGGCTGCTTACATTGTCTAATTCAATTTAGCACTCTTAGTGTGCTAATAAAACTCTGGAAAAAGTACTCTTCTGTCTCACTTTCTAGTTTTTTTATGATTTTTTTTATAACTACTCTTGTATAGGGATCTTGAATCTATGCTTTGATATTCATTAGCTTGCTCATCTTAGATAAAGTGTCTGATATCTATTCTACTATATTTATGATACTTATATAATCTAGGAAAACATTCAGCTGAGAGAGGCTAATTTTGATGAGGGATGTTGTTTTGCATTTTGTATCCTCTTTCATGCAAAATAAATGTCTCATGGAAGTATTAAATATTTTATAGTTCACAATTTAGGGGTTTTATTAATAATGTTGAGTTAGATTTCATCACCTGGGGTTATATTAAGAAGGAAGAATAGTCTTATCATGCTCATTTTAATGAAAATGTTTTCTAGGAATTCAAAGTTTTATTACAAACACCAATTTATAGGTTTCTCGTTGCATATCTGAGGCCCGTAATAGTAAGATATACCTGGGATTTGTGTATACAGGCCTTGGAAGATTTGTAAAATTGTTTTTGTCGTCCATCCTTAAGATAGCTACTAAGGAGCATAAGTACTACCCAAGATAGTGAAAATTACTCAATTGCCATTTGCCAAGTAAACAGCTTGTTTATATGCCACTTCTTAATTTGCATGACAAAGGGATCTGTGACCTTCAGGTTCATGCCTCTCATTTTTTAGCTACTGATTAACTGGGAGGACCTTACATCTAGTAACTTTATCAAATATCTCATTTAAAAAGCTGAGATAGCTTTCTCAATTTTAAATTTTTACTATAACAATGTAATTAAGATTTAGATAAATATTATTTAATCTGTACTTTCTGCCTAGCCTATTTAAAATGACTTTTATGTATGGTAGTGAAAAACCATAAACTGACCCAGAATTGAAATAATTTTTTTCAAATCATAACTGATAAATAAGCAAATACTAGCTTTAATTTTATTTTTATTATTATTAAGAATTTGTAGTAATTTTTCTTTAAATATGAAACACTAAGAAATTAAGTCAGCTTTTCTCATTAAGTTGAGGTAATACATTTTTATGGTTCTTGCATCTAACAGCCTTAATGTTGTAAATTTCTTTCATGCAGAATGGATTTGATGCTGGTGCTAGGTTTGATGGAATTGCACAGCCAGTTATGCCACCACCACCTCCAGGTGTAGCAGCAAATGCAGCTCAATTGGCAGCAATGGCAGGTCATAATGTTGCCCTATCTCAGAAGAAGGGTTCATTTCTAACAGGCGGATCTGATGGTGGTTACACTTTCTGGTAGATGACAAGCCGGTTAGTGAGATTGGAGTTGGAGAAAGGTTATGGGAAGGAGGGAGGAGGAGGATTGGTGTCAATAGGGGTTAAAATTGCAGTGGTCCACAAGAGAAAGTCCTATGTTCAGTTGGTTTTGTCTTTGGTGGGAGTAGCATGCTGAAGGTTGTGGTACGTGTGGTGATGGGGTTGTTGCCAAGCGTAACCTGATTTGTTTTTGCTTTGAAGGATGCCTGAGTGTATGAATGTTAAAATTTTTTGTGAATACTTGCGTTGAATGATCAAAATGGTTCTGATGGTATAAAAGTGAATGATTGTGAAATGAATCTCTTTGTCAAAGAGTTTCATATTATGAATGATTGGGAAACTGACAAGAGTGGGGAGAATAGCTAGTTATTCAAGGGTTTTGAATTCCTTGGGATTCGTTTTTCTCCTCTGCTTAAGTTTGGATTGTGGAAGCACAAGTTTGTTGAATGAATAATGGAATTCTATAGGATTTATAATTTTTCAGTATTAATTTAACTCTCAAAAGAAGAAAGTGGTATGCTTTTTTGGTGGCATTTACAATTTTGAAAACGGTCAGTTGTTATCACAAAGCATCTTCATTAATTAAAATTGATAAGATGTAGTTAATTTGGAATAATATCTAAGTTTTAATCATGGCATGAAATTGTTGGTATCTGTGGGAATAAAGAGGAAAAGTTATGCAAGAGTAACCCCTGTTTGAGATGATGCAGTAACGGGTCTATGAGATAGAAAATGTAATTAATATAAAATACCTAACCATAAAAAAGGTCCATCTAATTCTATCGTTTCAGCAATGAATCTTTAAATATTTTACTTTCCAACTCATTTTTTATTTTTCCTATGGGTACTTATGCAGCACAAACTGAGGTGTCTTAGAAGTGTGGCACCCAGTTTGTCTTGAGCTAAGTATCCATTCAGTCTTCTCTCCATAAGTCAACTGGCCTATGTCACAACTCTAGCAATGTGTATTATTTCTGCTGATGACCTGTGTTTGATTCATTGTCTTTAGCTGTGAGTAAAATGTTAATAAATTCATGCTGTGAGCAATGAGGAATTCCTTCCTCAATTCATGACTGTTTTATAGACTCATTTGAAGCTGAAGACAAGGAGTAATTTGGAGTAAGATCTAACAAATTCTGATCAGGATTTTCATTGCTGTAGTTACCATGCTGAAGTTGAGCTCATTCGGTAGAAGTGACATCAATAACGGAAGACATGAAAGGGGAACCTAGCTGAAATGCTTGTTTAGCTCATGTTCAAAACTTTTCTAAAATTAGTATTAATTTATTTTTTCAGTTCTGTTACCAGAACATACACATGTGTATATGTAAATAATAAAAATCAAAAGAAAATGATATATACATGGTGAAATTTGTTAGTTGTCACGGTCAGTAATCATGTAAATGCATTTTAAAATGCACTAATAAAGAAATTCAAAATTTCCTTGTTTTGAATTTTTTAAAAAGTATGTTGGAAAAGTTATGTCCCTTCTTGAAACTCATCTGTGCTCATTGATGTTATCCTCGTGATTCTGATTGCCTCCTCCATTCTGAAGAAACTATTCCTGATGTAATAATACTAGGAATAACTTATGTGATTACATGTTATACTTTTTGAAATTCTGAAAAGGTAGTGATGGCAAGCAATTGTATTTGGAATTGTCTAGTTAATTGTTTTAAAGGAAATATGTGGGACATGGCATTAATTCAGTCTAGCAACCTCATATTCATTCTATGAGTTGTTATTTATGAACTTTTTTTTCTTTTGGTCAAGTGTTAATAGTTGCTGTGCACAATGCACCCCAGATGGGGTGAAAAGATTTTACTTTAAATCATTGGAGACTGTAAGACCAGATAACAAGATGAAATCAATGTAGCTCTAAACCCTGCAGTGATATCTCAAAAGATATTAAAAGTGTTTTGTTTTTACTGTAAGACAACTTTGGATTCACAGCCTTGTGGACCATTGCTATGTGTGCAAATTGGGTTGAATTGAATTTTAATTTTGTTATCATGACAGTGAACCATGTCAGTTAAGTATTGTCAGCTATATTTGACTGTGATCATATTTTTGTGAGCCTGAGTCCTCCAATAGGGCATGATTAGTATTTAAATGAAGAACTTGTCAAAGGTTGAAAAAATCAATCACTGAGAAATTTTAGACAGACATCACAATGTTCTGCAGCTACTGTTAACTATTGTAAAATGTTCTAATTTGACTGTTGTGTCTTCTGTTGCCATGCAACTTATACAGCAATGCTTTATTTGAAACCTGAGAACTCTGAGTATGAAATTGGAGCATAAACAAGTGTTTTTAAGCCATGTTGATGTTAAATTTTAGATTGTGATGTCTACATAATTTCCTTTGTTCTTGTTAGGATGCATTGTAATTCGTACTTGTTTGATTTATGTTAAAAAATTTCGAAATTATCGTCACTATATTCAGATTTGTCCTAGTAACTAAATTTAAGTGAGAAGGTACAATTGTACACTACACTTGACAACTCTGAAATGTAATTGTTTTTTTGAATATGTTGTGTAACTGTAAAAGGTCCACAATTAAAGTCAATAAATTAAAATGAAATTTTATTTAAAAAGTCAACTTTTTATTGCAATCCCTTCCAATACTATTCTTAGTCTGTGCATAAGATGTGGACAAGTAATACAAAAAAGTCTTTATATTCCCCTATGCCTCACAAGATAAGACTTAAAAATTTAGCCAGGGATTCCTTATTTCAGTTCAGCATGAAAGTTTCATAAACTTATAGACTTATGTTTTCTTTGCCAGTATGGGTTGTTGTTAGTTATGTGATAGAAGTATTCTCTGACATTTGATTGGTTCATGAAATTTCTTTTCATTACATGATTTAGTCTAATACCTCTAACTCATCAACCTCTTGAAATTTGGCAAAGAAAGTTACTGGTACTTGTGTCTGGAGAATTTGAGTAATTGAGGAAGAGAAGTGATCGTTCATCCGAAGTCCCTCCATTCATCCAAGTCAAGGCTATGGAAGAAAATTTGACAGCAGTTTGGGGAGGGGGGCAATATTGAATAAGTTTGAATGTATAATTGTTTGTTAATGAAGAAGCAAGTAATGCATTAACCAAGCTAGATGGATAATCAATTATGCAGAATTTTGTGCAAATCATTAATATTCAAGGATTTGTAAGTATTAAAATGACTAATTACAGTTCAGTTATGGTATTACATACTATTACTGCCTTGTCATTTCAACAATTTGTTAAGATAATCTACTACAGTAAATATTACTTTCTTAGAATAACCACTTTTCACAAAATTCTCTTCATTTGTGTTGCCAGCATGTTAATGAAGTTCATCGATGCTGGTGACTGTCTAGCTGCACTCAATATATAGATATCACAAAACCTATAGATAATTGTGTAATTAGTGTAAGCAATTGTATCAATAAAATCTCAAAATAAATTTCACTTACATTGTTTTACTTCATGCACTAATCATTTCAAACTGAGGTCTTAGGATCTCTTCGACTTTAAAACTTCTGCTGATTCTGGCCTGAAATAATCATTTTATAATTTATTCAAAGCAAATAATTAAAATTTTATGCTAGCATGCAGTTAGAAGAAATAGCTCAAAGGGATGTCCTACAGGTCAAATAAAAATTTCGGCTGATAACAAACTTATTATAAGAGTAGTCCATTACTATACATTAATACAGAAAGGGGTCTTTGAAACCAGAAAGGCTGTAGAATGTAGGTTTAAAAGAAAAACTACCAATAGAATTCTCAATATATCTGAACCTTCAAATTTAGAGGTTAACTGAATCATTAAATTCTCATTAGTCTCCTTTTAGTAAATTATCAGAGCAATTGAGCTCATAGATACTGTAGTCTATAATAACCTGAATCTTGTAACTTTTGCTAACATATGTATATATTTGCAGGGCCTCACAAATGGGTAAGGCAGTGAGACTACTTGCTCAGGTACTACTCTTAGGGGGTGCCAAATTAAAAGTTAAGTTATACATTAGAAGATGCATATTCACACGGTTTGCAGGGCAATATTAAATACTTCTCCAGAAATTACTAGATGTGTACATGTTTCTTGGCAAGTAAAGAGGAACTTTTTAGAAGTGAATAACAGAGGTAGAAGTTTCCCTGATGGAAGATATTTTATTTAAAGAATACTAAAATGTTGCACGAGTTCAATACATGCTGGTAGGTCAAGGTAGTCAAAGAATGGAGACAAGTATCTCCCTTCCTCTTAAGCCCTTGGTTATAACAAAATGTGTTTCCTAGATGATTTTCACAGTATTTTTATTGCTGAGTATTATTTCTTGAATCAGTTTATACTTCTGGTTTATTTTACTGGTTCTAAATGTATGCATAAGACATTTGAATCTTAGATTAAGATAAGGTATTATCCATCATCATTAAATAATGTACAAGTAAGTTGTAAAGGTTAATTAATATATACTAAATGAAACAAATTACAATTAATGTCAATGTGAGCACTTTTAACTAAAAATGTTACTCCCATGAATTTGGGAGTAATTTTTAACCATAGTGTTTTAAATATTGTCTAGTGAATGCAAAAATGAGGGAATTGTTTAAATCTGAAGTTTTTCTTTGATTTACCTTTGACGTAAAAATTAATGATCGTATGAATTCGTCATCTTTTTATTTTTATGCTGATTAAATCATAGAGACCTTGACTTGAATACAACCGGAGAAGTGGGCTTCGGTGTGTATTAATAGTATAAACTTTTGGAACATAAAATTCACAAAATATAATTTATCCTAGAGATCGATACTATTTCAGGGATCCATTTTATCGTTTAAGTCAGTTTCGTAAGATTAGTTCAAGAAAAAAATTCAAATTTCCCTCCCTGTGAGAGTATCGCAGGCCATGCAACGATTCTGATTTGTTGGTTGTGTACATCTGTGCGATAGTACGGAGACCGGGTGATCATTTTTGAAATAGATAGGTGTAAGCGGTAAAGTAAGCAATCTTATGATTTGATTCAGGTTATATACAGAATATATCCATCAATACAAGGATTTACGTACGGAACTATCGTAGTGGTTATCAGAATGGCCGAGGAGAAGAAAGCACGTGTAGAAGAGGGAATGAAAAAAATGATCAATGATATTGATAGAATGATTTTAAGAAAAATGGAGGTATTTCATTATCTTAATTCATTAATATTACGTAATTTGCAAGTTATCGTTGCTCAGCAAATGTCTACTCACATACCTAATCGTGCATGTTTTTATCATCAGGCACAAATGTATCATTGCTCCGAAGGATGTTGTAAGAATTTAGAACTGTCTGTCGATAAAAAGAATGAGTGCGTGGAAAGGTGTTCTGTTCCTTTAGTAAGCGCTCAAAATCATGTAAGGAAAGAACTGGAATATTTTCAGGTTGGTTTCCCCATCCGTACAGGAATCATTTCATAATGTTGCTATAAATAATTTTTAACAAACTTTTGAAACAGTTGTGAGAGACTATTGATTTTGTACGTTTTGTACTCAATGAGCAAATGAATTCACATCAGGTTTCGAAGGTGTCTGGAATTCAATACGTGACTACATTTTACCTCTTGGTTTCAGAATATTCTTATATGAAGATGCTTTTTGGAAAATTGAACGGGTTTAGGAAGTAATAGTGTCATCTTGTTAAACCGTGTCATATTCCTTATCTCTGTTTCATTCTCTAAAGGGCAAGTAACAGGAATTATAATCAAGAACTATTGCATTGCTAGTATTGTTATTTTCAGGCTGCAAAGACATTTATTTTATAAGCTCATACCTTCTTAGAGGTTGGGTCGATAGAAAAACAAACACAGAGGTACTAGAGATGGTTGAGGAAGAGTAGGTTCAAAAACTAGACTGAAGTAACTACCAGCCAGATTTCTTTTGACTTGGTAACTTGTTTAAATGTGCATTTATGTAGATACCCTTGCTTGTTAGCAAACTTAGATAGGGCTTTCTGTATCAATCGGAGCTTCTGATTTAATCATGCAATGGAAATAAATAGAAAGAGCTGAGGCTGTCTTATTTAGAACTTGTCTTTCACTATCAACAGTGTATCAACAGTTACATTTCTCTCAGTTTACTTTTGTTCTTTTCTGTCGTTTGTTCATATTATGTCCTGCACCTAGTCTTTGTAGTGTTGCTTATTACTTGCCCATTTTGTCCTACTGATATATTCCTTATTTCATCAGATACCTGAGAGATAACATGAAATTATGGATTGTTCTAATGTAACATAAGATGATTTATCATTTTATCATTCAGCATTGCATCTACTGGGCTCTAGATCGTTTTTATCATATTTTGATATTGATTGAATCTTGCTATAATTCTTTCCCTATAGTCTTTTACCTGACATTATTTGTTATTGTTTAACCTACTTATATTGAGAGGATAAGTAGCTAGACTTCATGTCATTTTTAATGTCATCTAGCAAATAGCTGGTTAGTAATAGTGGTAATAGCTTGCTGCAAAAGAACAAACGTAAAAAAATCAGATGTTTTTTATCTGTAGCTCGTTAATCNACAAGACCACTAATAGGTTGGCGAGCCTGGAGCCTTCTCAATACTTTCTGAAACTAATATATTACATTTGAATTAATCTGCTTCCTGAACTCTCAGTAATTTCTAACAACAATGTGTGTGTTAGGGGAGATTGAGACTTATCAGTCTCTTCTTAGATCTAACTCTGACCATCTTTTGTATTTATTGAAAATAAAATGGAAGTTATCATCAAGCTTGCAAAGCAGTTGGAGTTGTTTTTCGTTTATGTGAAATTTTGATGTGAAACTGTTTGAATATAGTCAGTGCTCAATTGAAGTGTGACCTAATGATTTTATTTTCAGTGTAATGGTTTCTTATACTACTGAGTTTTACTTGTGGTCTTCAGACAAAATTTTATTCCTCAACCCTGGGCTAACAACTACCCCACAGAGGATGGCCACTTCTATGATAAATAATTGTATCACAATACAGAAAAACCTCCAAGAGTTACCAAAAAAGTCTAAAATCTACTCTAAATTTCATTCTCAAAGAGGGTATTAGTGGCACCTGAAAGCTGAATGTGATTTGTCAAATTCACTGTCATCAGTGCACATTCAGATTTTGAATGCTCTTCAAGATGTTTCTCAGAGGAAGAAATTTACATTATGTTATAGACTTATTTAATGGCTTTAGGATGTCTTGCTACATTGTATTAAACTATCATAGGACTTGCTTGTTTCTTAAGTTAGTATATCACAGGTCATTTTAATTCTATGAGAATTTAGATCCAACTTGGTTGAAGTACAAATTGATTATTTTACTGGTTGTTTTTGTATAGTTAAATGGTTTACTATTACTTTTATTGCTGGATTTCTTTTAAAACATTACAAATTCTTTGAAATAGGTCTATCATTTATTAGATGGATGCAATTAATTTTAAATAGTGCCTACGGTCAAGAAAATGACTTAATTTTAAGAGTAATTAAGGAAGAATTTTAATTTTGCAGAATCGATTGCAGCGTTGTATTGTTCAATGCCATGATGATATTAATGATAAAATTCCTGCAAATCCAACTGATGACGAGGTAATAATTGTCATTTAACCATTTGTTAATATCTCATTGTCAATCTTCTGACTTGGATTATATTTGTAGGTGAAAAAATACACAAATATTTTTGAGTCCTGTGCATCTGACTGCTGTGATAAACATCTGAAGCTGCTGCCATCCTTGACTGAAAAACTAATCGGTACTATAAAATCAAGTAAATAACATTAGAGGAACATATAGTTTTGAATTTAATATAAATATGTGTCCCGAAAGAATTACAAAATTTGTTTTTGTGATGGTCCAAATAGCATATTTTCGGATAATTTTATTTTTCAGTCAAGTTTTTATGCACTAGTTGAAGAGACTGTAGTTGAGTTGCCCTAGCCAAAAGTGGCAAGACTTATTTGCCTGTCTGTTATATCTGTTATGTATGAAACTTTTTCAAGTACATACAAGTGTAAATTCAATGAATGATCATGTTCAAAGTGGCTCAAGTTTATGGAAGCCATTGTTAGCATTGTATTGTTGCTCATTCATGAGAAGTTGTTGTAAATGTTTACTGAGGATTACATCCAGGATACTTTTTCTAAGAGCCTACCTCCTCATCTGAGCTATGTTTTATGCATTACATTGCCATTATTTGACTTATTGCTCCATACAGCAAAAAATTGTCTTTTTGCTGTGTTTGTGTGTGAATGGAAGAAATTTTCCCTAAGATTCTCTCTCTGGTTGTCATTGTTAATTTTTGAAGACTTGAAGAAGATATACTCTGACTTTATTCAAGAAGTAGAAGTTGAATAATAACCTTATCACTGCAGTTCATTAAGATTTTTATTACAGTCTAAAATTTTTATTAGTCTTTTTCCCTTTGACTTGATAAGGTGGCATATCCTGATGTTTGTTAATTTCTTTGTAATCTAAGTATGTAGTAATTAAAAAGCTTTCTCAAGCAGTAGAATTTGTGACAAATGTGCAAGTATTTGATCAATTGCAAAAATGCATTTAAATTGACTCATTCTTAGTGCTTGTCCTGTTTATTAGTCTTGTTATTAAATTTAAACCACTTTAACCTGTGAATAAAAGAATAGTTATAAAATAAAACAGTTGTATGTTCATACTTTTCCTGAGAGATGTTTCTTCAGCAAAATTATGAATGAATTTGGTTATCAGATAATGTAACTTTAAGTGAGGACCTACCATTCACAGGTATCTCATCATAATTTGGGTTATGAGCTGTTTCTTCTCAACCCTTGAAGCAGTTTCTCCTCTTTATATTAAACCATTTTCTGGTGTTTGGCTGAACCATTATTTTATCTTAACTTCAGCAATTGTATTGTAGGGGAAATTTTTCTTGTTTTTAGTCAATACCAACTGAAATTTTATTTATAGCCAATATTAATATTTTATCTTTCAGGGTGTCTAGAAAACTCAGGGAATTTATTGGGTAAACTGGAAAATCCATATTTTACACTTTACAAATGATCATTCCATGGCTTTTTGGTTTTAGGCAGAGTATCACTTTAGTAAAAATTCCCTGAGAGGAAGAAACGTTATGATGACAGTGTTGTCATGACCAATTTAAAGCTTCTAAGACATAGATGTGTACTTTCTTTCTACAAATAATGTTTTGGCATTATAGCAAATATATGACATGCAATATGTACAGAGTCACAGTTACCAGGGGTTTCTAATTTCTGTTTTATAGTGTAGAGGAACTGTTTCGTTTTTTCTCTGCCCTCTAATTTCAAGAAATGACTTTCTTGTGCTTGTGAGATATTTTAAAGCCTTCTGGTGATCAATTAGAATAGTGAGTGTTCATGCACCTGGTTGATGACCATTATTATTGTTATTTGATCTCAAAACTTCCTGCTTTTCCATGTCTAGGGCTAGCTCTGATACTTAAACAATATCATAATGAACCTATGAACAGTTCGTTGCCTTATCTTAAGTGCCTAATAATCACCACATATCTAATGTATGGAAAAAATTATACTTATTTGCTGGTGTGAAACACCCTGGTTAACAAAACATTTCCATGAAAAATTCGGGGAATTTCTTAATAACTGGATAGTGGACACCCTGAATTTGCTCTTTTATCACCTGAAATTATAGGATCAAATAATAGTTATTGAAATATCAGATCCCATGAGAATGTAATTTAAATACATCCAGGAAAAAATCAAATCTATAATAATAAGTGATTTTAAAAATTNTAATAATTTTAGCAAATACACTATAAGTTTAAGTATATATTTACTTAAAAGTAATTAAAATACTTTAAAGATAAAATTACTGACTCAAGGATGTTAATAGTAATAAGATATCAATGTATTTAAAAATTATTATTGGAACTCCTTTTTAATCTGTAATAATTTTTTAATATCTCATGATATTCTGTATTGGATTATTCAGTTTTTGAACAAGTTTTGATTTCTAATCATACCATATGGTATTCTATGCATTGTTAAGGATAAGAAAAATTCTCCCTGCCTCAGTTATATTTCACAGAAGAGAAAAAAAATTTCTCTGTTAATTACTTGCAGAATTTTACTAGCTTTCTAAACCTATACTGGTAAGTTGCCTCTTTTATAATACTATTATCTATTTCCAAGTGGAATATTGTTTGTTCTATTTTAGGAGACTTGAATTTTGTCATTTAAATTTAAGGCTAGATAAGACAGCTTTGTCTTCTGCAATTATTCATCTTTCTGTTGAAAAGTCAATTCAGGATGACTAACTTTGTAATGTTTATGGCTCCTCTTCTGTGCACTGATGACACTTTTCTTATGAAAATGGAAAGAAATTTTGAGAAATATGACAAATTTGGTTTTAAAGCAATAGTAAAATATTTGGTGTTGTCAAGCAACATCAGTTGTGCCTTCATGCTACTCATTTAGTTAGAATGAATTTCAAATTCAAGTGATAAAATAAGTTTCAAATTCATATAAACAACCAACATTTACTAAGTCCATTTTTCAATTTGACTTTTTAGGACAGATGTGGTTTTAACCTATATTTAACCATTTTTAAACCTATAATGCGTTGATAAAATACAAGTATACTTACATTCTACTTCTGGCATACACATTTGATTCATGTAGATATAAAATTTCTCTTGCTTAATGGTTGACTGAATTTGCAGGAATGGCTAGCATGTGGCATGTTTGTAATGCTTGAAAGGTTATACAATCAATCACAGCTTCCTCTTTTAGCTGTACTTGTTTTTTTAACTTGGTCTTCACTCTTGGAATGTACCATCTCTACCGGCATACTTTCTGTAGCATGTTTCATCTAGCTCCTATCACATCACATTAGAAACATAGAGTGGCGTCCATTTTTCCTGCTAAAATTAAAGTTTGCAGAGTAAAGATCAGGTAAATCATTTTACTTGCAAAGGGTAAGCTATCCTTGATGAATTTTCCTCTGAAGTTAGTGAATTTGTCTGAGTATATCTTTAAGATCAAATAAATTTAGTACTTTAAAAGACACATTTAGTATGTAGGAGACATTTTCAGGGTAATTAATAGACTAATGCCAAAGATGTTTCAAACTACCTGTGAGTATTGATAAAGGTAATGGAAAAATTAATGCAGAAAAGAAAGTTGCTTAGAAAGTATACTTTCATTTGAAATTAGGATGGATGCAATTTTTATTTTCTTGAATGTAGGAGAATGAGATTGAAATGGTAGCTGGAGGGTTTTAAATAAATAAGGATGACATTTATTAGTTTGAAGTTTCAATTGCAGTTTGAATTGTCTGATAAATTTCAGGTAGAAATCATCATTATTTGAAAAATAATTCACCTTAGGATAACTATTACTGAATGATTTAGGCTCAATGAATATATCATTTTTACATTGTGTGTGCAGCAGCATTTAAACATTTAAATTGCATTTTCTTGCTTTGCAATCTTTGTTATAATTACTTTCAATATTTTATCAAACTATGATTTTTCATTTTATGTAGTGAACAAGAAAGTCATGCTCTAATTTGTACAACCTTTTTGAAGGACTAAAACTGCCCAAGGCTAATAAAGTAATTGATAATAAGTAAGTTAAAGAATAAATAAGTAAGTTAGTTACCAAAAACTGGAAAATGGAAAAGGTATTTTTATGATCAATACACTTCCAAATAAAATGTCAGTTTATATCTTATTGCATCAATAAATCAGATGCAGATAATTTTAATTTGTTTTCACAAAAGAGCACTGAAAACAAAAAGTCATAATTAAAAAAAAAATTACCACAATTTTTTATATTTCTGGTTCTATTAATGTCAATGCATGTAATGATATGTCATTTATACACAGTTAAAATTTTCACCAAAAATTAGGCTAAAAATCAGGGTGCATCTTGCGGGAGGATGCGGGAGATTTTCCATGGTAGTAGTTATGATAGATCAATAAGTAAGTCCCAAAAACCTGTCTGCCTCACATATTTGGTTTTTATTCACAGGTATGTACAGTATGCCAATTGATTTTTATTTCTAATCTTTTCCTTTTAATATAATGCCCATCATGATTTTCTAGTCTTTCTTATTTTTATTTTTCTTAAGGGCTGATTTAACACCACTTTTCACATTGCTAACCAACTTTTTCTACCCACACTGAAATTTACTCATACATCCATATCAAAGTAACTCTTAGTGTTGTTTGGATGTTTATTAATTTTCTTATATTTGGGGTAATTAGATCTCTGAAATATTTTTAAAATATAATAAAGTCTACGTATGTAAGTTCCATTTCCACTTGCTCTCCCTGTTTCAAGCCAAAATCCTGCTACTTTTTTCTGTGTACGAGGCATAATTTTCTTAATTACGTTGTAAAAGAATGTATCAAATAATATTTTGTGGATGCACATTTACCTTAAATTCCCTTGATTTTTCACACAACCTGATCATATTAGTATTTAAACGAAACTAAGTTCAAACTTTAATAAATGTAAATAATAAGATAAAAATTTCCTTTCGTGATCGACATATCTTTGGTCCTAAATACCGAATTCATAATAATGTTTGCGATGAATCAGCTTATTTTGGTTTGGGTCTTCTTTACTTGGTTGGATTTGTTTAGGGAAATCTTAATCATCTGTCGGTTGAAGATATTTAAGAATTCACAAAGTTCATATGGTATGGTATGTTGGTGAGGATATGTAATCATCATAAATCTCAATCGTCAAGTGAAGTAAACATAAGAGTGTACATGTAACCTATGATTATGAACAGTCCTAAATACCCGTCTTAACAACGCTAATGTAAACGTAGACTGTTATAATGGCATTGGTCGTCAAGACGACGTTGAATAAGAGTTTTGACAAAGCTTGGAGATATTTTATTGAATTGTTGTTATTTTAGTTTGTAAAATACGTTTGACATAAAATATGAAAATATTTAAGCGATTCTTTTTAATTAATTGCATTTGAAAATTTTTCTCAATTTTGCTTAAGAAAAAAGTCTGCAAGGGCAAAAAGCGTACCTCTCTAGGACCAATTCGAGAGCATTCCTTTATTCACACAGCCGCCCAATATATTTGCAAGTTCTGCCCATCTGTTTTACGAATAAAGTTTCATTTACACAATTATAGTTCACTGATTTTCATGTGATGAATATTATAAATCATTGATGGAGGTATTGTGAAATTCATTTGTCAGTACCTACTTTCAAGGGATAAAAATTATAAATTTGACCTAAGGAAAAACGGATATTAAAAAGTCAAACAGGTCTGGGGACAGTCCAGAATCTGGACAGTTTCTGTTAGATATTTTTCAAGTCTTTTTCTTCAGACTTTCGATTGATGAACACCTTTACCAGCCTAATCATCTATCAGGCTTTCCATTGTAATTTTGTTTCACATTCTCCTACTGTCACTGTTGATGATATACATACATTTTGAGTAATTCAAGGGTGTTGTCAGGTAGGAATAAGAAAATTGTCAATTATTTTGTCATTTAGGTGTTACAAGGTTGTAATAGGAATAATATCGACTAAATTAGCTCAAGCCGTCGAATTGATCAATATCTGTCAAAGTGTCTGAAGTGTTGTCGAATGACCTGATGTTGTTAGTGCGCCTCTTTTTTCTATTTGTAGTTTGTACTTTTAGTACCTTATGTATTTGTAATTTTATTTGCATTTTATATTGGGTTTTGATTTTTTTGCTTACGCAGGTTCTCCTTTAGTTCTGAGACTTTTTCACAACGTGGGAATTTTCTTCATCAACCTTAATTTGTAATTTACTCCACTTACCTATTTTTTATTCTATAATTTATTTTTATAAAATATAAAAATGATGAACGAGTGTAGGTGGAAGACCCCTATCTGACTTCGGCCAGGCCTCACTATATAAAGTGTTTATAAATTCAGATCAAATTTAATATAATCTAACGGAACTAATAAATTGCAGAAATAGGGGAAACCAAGCAAAAGTTTTTTTTTTATGACATAGAAGAGAGGAGATATCTTTAAAACAAGGTTGGAGTTTCAAAAATTTTTCTTACTCTTACTAAGCAAAATCGGAATTAACATTTATATGCATCGTCAGACTATTAAAACTTACACTAAGTTTATTATTTAAAGTAAGATTTACTCTCCTGTTTCTCGATCGGGATGGAAACTCGTGTACGGGTCCGTCTACGGGAGGAGGAGGAAGGAAGACATGGCCGCTTCTTTCGGAAAAGTGATAATGACGAATTGTTGCACAAATGGAAGCTATCGTTGATGATGCGAGAATTAATTTTTTTATATTCATTTATAAAAGTAAAAAATCTGACTACTACGCACTTTCGTTATATTTGATCAATGCTATCGTTATGAGCATACGTGGAATCCGGCACTAAAGCGTTGAAATATTCATCCATTGTGCGATGGGTACATTGGTAATTTTAACTCCTGCGTCATGAAATTCTTTATGTTTTAGACTAGATGGTGATATTATTATCATACAATCGGAAACTAGCCTGTGTAAAGTCATCGGCCCGATGGCTGTTTTGAGCCCCAATATCTAACTACCTAATTGCAGCACAATGACCCTATTAATAACATTTTCTTAGCATTCTATTACAAAAACTATATGAATACGATTATTCAGTCTCTTGCATACCTTAGTAGATTAATAATATACTAATAACTTCAAAAAATATGCATAAGTCTACTCATTTATGTACATCAGATATATTTTATAAAGTATGACTCGTTATTTTGTTTTATATTCTCTTAATACTGTGTATTACTTGTAACTGGGCTCTGCCCGTAATGAATAAATAAATAGCCATACGCTGAGAATCTCAAATTGGCATACCGTATCTTATTTTTCCGAACTTTCCTCCGATATTAAATATATATGACTATTATTAAAAAAATTGGATCCCTTTTAATATTAAGAAAATCTTTAATTTTATAGTAGCACGAGATGAATAAATGTAACAGACACCGTAGAAGAACCATAATTTGGAGTCGATTCAAATTAATTCGACTTCAGAGAAACCTCAAATCGCCATTAATGGGATAAAGCACTTCTTAATGCTTCTTCTTGCAAGCTACAGCTAAATATCTACGTTGTGCTCCTGTTTTGAATCATATAGCAGATGCCATTTCGTGGATGAGTCTAGGAATGTTTCACATGTTTGCCTCAGGACGAATGTCGTTCTTCATCATCTGAAAAGAAAGTAAGATCCTTTGGGCCCTTACTGTTGTGCCTATTCATTTTACTTTTCTTCAAGTAGTAGATTTATTTCCATGTGCTCGCCATCATTAATGGTCGTCAACGACTCAGAGAGGGAATCCATGTTAAGTGGTGGGAAGTAGCGCCGGCAGAATAGGGAAAGTTACTCCAAAGGGGGCAAAACCTATGGAAGGTAAGAAGGAAGAGAAGAAGGGTTTCTCAGGAGTTCCTCAGAAGGTCGCGGCGAGGGCGCCCGTTCCCAAACGTCTTCATTATCTCCGCCTAATGCTCATTTGCTGTTTATGGCTGCCTTTGGAAGGTGCGGGGGAGAATAGTGGGAAAAAAGACTGCTTGTGGACGGGGCTCGTTATA
Organism: Ladona fulva; assembly: GCA_000376725.2. Classification (NCBI taxonomy): domain Eukaryota; kingdom Metazoa; phylum Arthropoda; class Insecta; order Odonata; family Libellulidae; genus Ladona; species Ladona fulva. Next base: position 2,875,198 of record KZ308327.1, on the reverse strand, counting down.
TAACGGCAGGCAGTGTGGGTGAACCCATGAAACCCCTGCCGGGTTTGATCTTTAAGTCTGGCATGGATAGGGAAGGAGATCCGGAAAAGTATGTGCGCAGGGAGGGGATGGATTGTTAATGGGGGAGTAAGGGATAGGGAAATAGAGGAGGGGATAGCAAGAAAATGGAGGGATAAGTGGGGGTGAAGAAGTTCGGATGGAGACATCGAGGGAAAGGGGGAGCCGCGGTTGAGGAAAGAGAAAATAGGGAGTTGGAAAGGTAGTGGAGCGAATGGACGATTTATTTAGGAGAGGTTATGGGATGGGGAAAAGATGATAAGAGGGAACGAATAAGAGAGAAAAGGGTAGAGGAGGAAGGAGTTTATTAGGATTATTGTGCACGAAGAGGGAAATGTTTGCGAGCGATAGATTCGGGAAGAATCTCTACAAGGCTTACCACTCCATCTCATCTCTTATCTTCTCCTTCTTACTCTACAGCGCACCCTGCTCGCCTTTCAATCCAACCTCCATCATCCCCAATTTCCATCCCTTATGCCCCCTACCCTTTCGCTCTGGCGTTCCTCGCCACTAATATGTCACTCTGGGTGATTAATGTTGAATTTATGAACTGACACGGGAGTTTCTTGGCGAGGTTAGGGAAATCTTTTCCTTCTCTCCCCAACTTCTTATCCAGTCCGTGAGCATTCTCCGCTTTGCGTTCGACTTCTTCGAAGTCCATTCCTTCGGACGCCTTCAGTTTTACGTCAAGTGAAGTAGTGAGACGCGCATCTTTGTAGTAGTAGTAGTATTGTTAAAAGTGCTTCGACAGCTAAGGTAACTTCGCACGTAGGCCCCCACCGGGAATCGAACCCGGGACCGCTTTCATTGAAGTCGAATGCGTTGCCCACTTGGCTATCCGGGAGCCCGTCTAGATCTTTGTTAATGCACTTGTTGTTTAAAATAAATAACGTTAATGTACAATATAGAATGTTAAAATTGTATATGGTGTGATTTAAGGGTCTTTAAGTTGATGTAAAAAGAATTTATGTCACATACATCGAAGAGTTGACATAAATACTGCCGACGATATTTAAACGAAATATTGCCGTCATCCGTGGTTAAACAAAGAGATAACTCACTATAACACTATTCCACATATTATGCTAACTGTCAGATTGTCAAAATTAATATAACATAGTTTTTAGGTTAAGTTTAGTTGTGAGACGCACTCAGTTGTCGCAGGCGCTCAGTTGTCACGCGCTCAGTTGTCGCGCGCTCAGTTGTCACGCGCTCAGTTGTCGCGCGCTCAGTTGTCGCGCGCTCAGTTGTCGCGGAACCAATAAAACCACCTGTCGGGGAAAGGGAAAACAACTTATAATAACAATATATGTAAGAAAAGATGTGCAGCAAACAGTCTTGGATGTAGTTGCTGAAATTGTTGAACGACTTCCAGAAAATTAGGAAAATGGATATGTGATATAAGATAAATCGAATAATTCGACATGAATCGAAACAGACGATTAGATACTATAATACAAGTGTTAAAGAATCAGAAGATTGCATGGAATAAAGAAGAAAAACGTATGTTTGGATGCTTTAAGAAGATGTTTGAAATGATGGAAAAGGTGAAACCGATAGAAATAATGTGGATTATTTATTTACCGAATAACATATCATAAGATTATCATAATGATGAGGATAAAGTAGGTAGCCACCAGGAGCAATGGAAGAAAATATTGAGGAAACAAGGGGTGGAACAAGATTAAGTGACACGGAAGGAAGAGGAAAGTAGAAAGAGTAAAGGGTAGAAAAAACGAAGAGGATGAATAGATCATTTAAAGAGACCCCAAAACTTGGCGCGAAGCAAGAATTCAGAATTCGAGAATGAATATGAGAATCAAATAAAAAAAGTCCAATGTAAGGTTCTTGCCTCCTTCCTACCCCTATCTCCTTGCATCGAGTCCTTTGGGAGGACGGGGCAGTTCTCCACAGCGGAGCAAGATATATTCCTCGACGCGCTCGTTTCTTGAAACCTGTCACCGCCGAAAATGGCGGGTCGAAGTGATTCATGCTTCTTCCTTACGTAGGCTTCGAATGGATGTTGATGTGTTGTTGGTTCGTTTTATCCTGGATGAAATATAAAATGGGAAAAAGTGCGCGCATTTTCGTTTGCTCGGGGAAGAAGGCCGTTGGACTTGGAGGAGAGATCATTTTACAGTCGCCTTATCCTAGTTTATGAACCCCTTGAAAAGTGGGGAAAGGTGCTTTGGCTTTTACAAGAAATTTTTGTATTTTTCATTCGTCCATTAGCAGATTTATCTTCTTGCTGGTTGAAATGTGATGACTGCTTTGAAGCAAGTTATGGTTGATGGTATCAGCGTAACTAAGAGTTACCTGGTTCACTTTTCGCTTTTGCTCCTAGTACATACATAGAAATTCATGCCATAATTTTATTTCGAGAATAATGAGAGAGATTGGGTAGAAAGATTGCAATAAAGTTAAGGTGGTGACTAGAGAAATGAATAGCGCATTTGTGATGTGTAAATTTATTTGGTTCTGTGTTAACTTCAGTTTAACTCATCAAACAAGAGTTGCATAACTTCTTGTACCACTTTACGGGATAGTTGATGATTTTTCTTAAATGTATATTAGTGAATATTTCCGAGAGATGATATAAAAAATGCAAGAATGTGCATAAGTGAGCATTATGACTGAATGAAGGTAGCGAGGAAATATCGATTCTTACTCTTCTTTATTCGAGATAATATATAAGATGAATTTATACTGTAAATCTGAAATAAATAGCTCACTCTTTAAAGATTAATAAAAATCATTCCTGGTCAACTGCGTCAAATATAAGGACTTCTTAGCAAAATTATCTGGAGAACAAAGAATGTAGAGATTGGTGCATCAAGCAGAAATTATGCAACAATGCATCAACCCTAAATAATTCCACCCAACTTGGCTTCTACACTTAGGACCCCATCTTTCTCCCTCACTCTGTCCATTCCCATTTCCCTTCCTAGTACATGCATTCCACGTTCGTCACTTGATCTACACATAAAAGCCAAATTTTCAGGTCGTGTTTTTTGTATTTTCAAATTATTATATTGATCTGTAATAGTCGATAAGATTTTTCCTTACTCTGTGAAAGTTCATTAATGGTCATTTATCACGGAATTCAATACTGCTTTCATTTGCCTTCGCTGATGGAATTTAAAAATACTGTGGAGAGGTAGATAGCACTGATATATGTTAGGTCTTCTTCAATTAAATGAATAGTAATAGATTCAAGGAAAAATGTTCTGAGTCACAGCAAGAGAGCTAAAATTAAATGTTCAGCAAAGTAAAGTTTTCAGATACGTGACTACTACTTCTAATAATCATTATTATTATGTATATGAATATTTTTAGGTTTCGGAACAAATAATCTGTTTCCGTTATTTCTTATAGGGAAACCGTTTTGATATACGAGTGCTTCGGATTACGAGCACGTTTCCGGAACGAATTATGCTCGCAATCCAAGGTTTGATTGTATTACTATTTTCGATATCGGCTTTACATCCCAGTCGTACTCGCATAATTAATTACGAAACCATCTTCTATTAACTTATTCCGTGCGGGATACAACAGATCTGACAGAAGCGACCACCATTGTTTGGTGCTAGGAAGAGGGTAATCTTCTAGACTTCGACCGTGGATGCAAAGGAATGTTTGTGAAAAATGGAGGGGGTGGAATACCGTAATCGAAAGATGCGCTGCTTCGCTATTATTTAAATTGCGAGTGAGCAAGATACCTTGGCAGAGAAAGTGAAGATAAATATTGATACTCTATTAGTGTAATTTGGCATAGAGAGTGAAGGCTAGAAGCTGGGTCAGCTGTTCCTCCCAAATATACTCTTTCAAATAGGAGTCTTTCGACTCGATGACTCGTTTCGTCATTAAAAAGGGAGGTCGATTCGCTCTTGAGCAATGTTTATCAAACGTGTTTGCTTTCATGTGATTGTAGGTTCGAATGTAATTATATTGCTAGGAGATATTCTCCAAACTTATCTTCAGTTTCATTCGATCAAATATGTTGATGATGATGAAGCAACTTTTCTTAGTTCATTGTTTATTCCATCTACACGTTTCCTCTTCGATTCGTTCCCGTGATTTGATTATTTATTTTCACCTTCCTCATCAAAGTACGTCATCTCGCGTTCATATCGGGTGGAATTTTCCTAAATATCGAAAGTAATGCAGTACTCAGAAAATGAAAGGGTTTGAAGTCATTCATCGAGAATTGTTTTCCTCTGAACGTGAAATATCGTCGCAGTAATTCCAAATGCATGTTCGATAACTTGTGTTGGACGTGATACTAATGATTAAATCTCCCCCTAACCTACGAAAAACTTTATTTTCAGGATTAAATTGTTTCATTGCCGAGAAGAGAGAAAGTGACAAAGTTAAACCAACAACGTAGAGTAATAGTTAATTGTTTATTATTATCCATCATAAATGGACTTTCTGCGTATCGATAGATCCTTGGCGTTGTTACAGCCTCTATCTCCATTCCACCTTGTTGCTCTTCGCATGCGGACAATTGCTCGCTAACAGTTGCTCGCCATACAATTGCTTGTGGAATTTTAGTATTAAAATATGAAGGAAGATTTCGCGTTCTATCCTAAGAAATCAGGTCCTCGTGCATTCAAGAAGGAGAATAATCAGAACAACTCAAATGGGCAATTCAACGTGTGACTGTTCGACGTGGGTGAAAGCGGTCCCGGGTTCGATTCCTGGTGGAGGCCTGCGTACGAAATGACGTCAACTGTCGAAGCACTTTTAACGAATAAATAACTTCTAGTTGAAATAATCTCATGAAAAAGAAGCATGTTAAATTGTTTTCCTTCTTATGAAAATTTCAATTTGGTTTTACCCCAAGTAATAACTCTTTTGAAACCATATTCGTTAATCTTCTAAATCATCATTACTCACGACTTTTTCTTGCTTATCGAAATGTCTCGTAACTCTTGTGACATCAGCTTTTGAGGTTCAGCTTTAATATTATGCATAAGGTCACTCCATTTTAGAAATATCAATAGCTGTTTTTCTTTTTCACCGTTTGACACCTTGGCTCTTTTCATCGCCTTCCCTACTATTCCTCCGCCGTTGTAATCTATTCGAAAACTCTCGAAAGCCTTTTAAGGCCATTGCATTAATTCAGCTTTCATCTATGTCTGTCCCAAATCCGTCCACTTCCGCTACTATCCATTTTTCATCACGATTCAATGCCCGATCTCTCCTGTCCCTTCTGTATTAAAAATCACTGGCTTTTGTCATGCTCACCACAGCTTTAGCAGCTATAAAATTAGCACTGCATCCTTGAAGGCATGTATGTATGATACGCATGTACGTGAGGTACGTATTATAAAAAATTATGGAATATCACGAATGATCGAGGCCAATAACCACCCAGATTTCGAGGCAATTAACCTACCAGATTTCCGTAACAATGGTACTTCATAACTCATAAATAGTCATATAATCGAGCTGATGATCCGGCCAAACAGCAACCTGGATAATCGAGGGTGTACTGCATTTCCTTCCCAAAACGTTCATTTATAATTTCCAACTATCGCAAAAATAACGATTCAGTTGACGCATTAGTCGTAAACTTTCAGAGCGAAATCGGCTGACGCCTTCCAAATATCAACCACCGGTTGGTTCCTCAGATCTCCAAGCTAACTGTCGCATTTTCACCGAAATCCCATCGTCGTATTAACGCCGTAGTATGAATAAAATAGTCCTCGTAGTCCTTTTCCTGAACCTTTTCGACGAGGACTCCAAAGTTTTTACAATTTTTCCTGCGGAGGATTCACCTCCCGGATCTCTAGTTTCATCCCATTTCCATTATGTCGTCCTACGCTCCCGCGAATTTTCCAACGCTCACGTCTCGTATTTCATCTCTTCGCATTAATTGTCTTTTGTGTGTAAGCGCGTCTTCTCCCTCCGCCTCACTATCGTTTTTTCCCTTGTCTTTTTAATAATTTCGACACGGACAATTTGTTCAGGGGCTCATCTCTCCCATCTCCAGACTGATCATCGCGAATGTTGATGAGAGATTTGCCGTGTCTCTCCTCCCACCCGATGCCCATCCAAAAGAGGGCCCATCCCTTCTCCCATTCAAAAATGTTTACTTTCATAAATGGCCGAATGCCAGATTGTAGAGGTCATTACGAAAGTCCGTGCGAATCTTCCAGCCTTCGTAAATGAGACGATCCCCCCCACTTTTCCTCTCCCACTTCCCCATTCATCTTCCCTATCTTTTCTTAGCATTCTTCCACCTACAACTACTCCAGTCAAATGCTTGCTTCTTTGGTTTGACCCGGGCCGATCTTCATGGTCTGGAAGATATGCTCACCCGCTTTTATTGTACGGATTCGTTAATGATCGCCTCCATTGAGATTCCTTGTCGATCCGAGTTCTGTCCTCATTCGAGTGAGCAGAGGTTTGTTAAGGCGGTGAGATTAGCCGTAATCAATGATCCAATTGCTATGATTGATGGAGCTGATGAATCCTTGGAGTTTCTCATCCTTTCCCGAGGCATGGGGAAAATATCGCGTTATTGTGGAAGTTTGTTGTGATCACCGGAGCTTTTCTTTCTGGTTTGCTTTGGAGAGCACGAATCAGCGGTTGGTTTTGATGGGGTCGTTTGAAAACAACTTCTCTAAAGTTCAAATGAAGAGATAAGGAATGGAGGATCTTAAGCGTCCATTTCGGCGTATATTGCTAGTTTCTATAGAACCTGATCATAATATTTAGAAACATTATTAAACATCAGTAACATTTATTTAGTTTTAAATTTAAAAAAAGAGGATATCGCTTATATAACTTAATCAATGCCTGATAATTTGTGCAAACTTATGACTATGTCAAGATTACAAATAAAATTAATAGAGTTTTACAAAACCAAATGGTGCTATTCTGAATTGTTCGGTATCTAGACATTTAGTTTGGTAAAAGTTTATTTCATTCATCCTGAAAGGAATCTTTAAGCATATTTCGGTTTCCACAAATTTTTAAAAAACTTCACAAAAATTAAAACAATTATCACTCGAATAAGAGCATACATACATACATATAACCATACACATTCGCGTATACTCGCGTATTCGCGTATATTCGCGTACACATGCATAAAATGGGAAAGTTACGTCCATTAAACGAATATTGAGTATGATCTTTATAGAGTATAAGCCATATTTGACCACTAGATGATATTTGCATCGGATTTTGCCATGATTACATCTAAATTTAATTGTAATAAGTAACAACTTTAGTATTCTTTTCTGTTCCAGATTAACACTTTAGTAAGTGAAGGAGGGGTGACAGGCTTTAGGAGTCTTTCTAGTTGCGTTATTGTTCTTAACTTGAGAATTATCACCTTTATTATATGGTCATCGAAAACAATTAATTCCTTTCCGTGTTTTAACAACTGCAATTAGCTGTAGCATTTTCCCTCTGTTATAAGATAAATTAAAAATTTCTTTTAGAAAATAGTGTAATGAGCAATCTGAAATACATTAAAAAACCATTATCATTGCAAAAGTGCCAACATATAAACGTATAAACAATCGCTACTTGATTCAACTTTTTATTACCTTACAATTGCGATTTGTATCTTTCTATCTCATGCAAGAAAAAAGATCGCATCTTTTAGTGAAAACCCCACATGCAGCCTCGCTCCATATCAGCCTACTCCTTTGCATTGAAGGTGCATGTGTTCCCTTTCTATTCCCTTTCTAGTAAATGATCAGCTTAAATAGTCCATTTCCTCCTTTACTACGCGTGAGCCTGCCAATCTGTTATCCCTTTTTCTCTTACGCTTTTCACTCCATCGGAGAAGTTGAAGGAAGCCAGCTGATGCAGAGTTATAGTAATTTATTTTAAATACATGGTGCCCCAAAAGTACCAATTTTAGACATGAGTTTTTTTAAAAAGTTTGTGATTTCATAAAAAATAGTACATACTTAGTTTTGGGAAATCCTGTTCCTTGAATTCGTCCAAATGGATTCCCTTTTAAACTTGCCTCGAAGCTGGCAGACATGTGAGGCAGTACGTCAACTTAAGAATCGATCCAGGAACGAACTCTTCGAGATAAGAAGTTCATTTGCACTAAATTTTGACCTTAAGAAACGAACCAGTAGCTAATACATACTCGTATTTAAGCAAAAACACAATTCATAAAAATTTAATCTCAGGAAAGTATGAATTATTATATATCCTCAGAGACGTTAAAGTAATCGCATTACTATCTACATGGAATTTGAGTTTATTTCAAAGATGCTTTGTGAAGCTGAGGTTAAATGTTTTCAATTTACTTCGTATTGATGAGGAAATGAAAGGGACAAATGCTTTGAAATAACTTAAAGTACTCATTAGTTTGGTGACGGAAGATTTGTTTGTTATAATTTAAATGTAAATTATTGCTGTGCTGACAATAGCATGTAACCAACGCAATGCGTTATTGTCTTTCTAGGTATTTTAAGTGGCAATTAATGGAGATATAAACTGGACATGGAAAAAAATCATGCCGTAGTTGTTCATTTAGTAGTCATCGCCCCGTGTACAGTTTTGACGATTGTTGACATACAAATCAAAAAAATGTCAGAATTTGTCTCGTAAGGAGAAGTACCAGTATTAATAGCCATATGTGAAAAAAAACTCTAACTTCAGGAACTAGAGCTCCAGTTATGAATTCTTTTCTTTGAGAATACTAATCTAGACTGAAAGTTTAAATTTCTAATACACGTCTTACAAGTGGAATTTCCCTTCTGCTATATTTCACTGCTACACCCTCACTCTTTAGCACACTATTAGAGCCTCTGTAATAGCCTTTTTCTTTATTGCTCTTTAAAATGAGTGAATCTATGCAAACGTTTATGAAAAGTGTACTCATACATTTATCATCTTCCTCCTTTGAATGCTCATATAGTATCTTTGGCGTATGAGATGGAAAAATAGATAAGGATTCAAGAGATCGCCTAATTTTAAGCAATTTCAGAAATATTTTGAAATGGAAGAGGATGTTATATTTTAATAAGATACCATTTCTCTTAAAAAAGAGAAATAAAACAAAATAGATATGAACAGCAGAAGTCCTTTCGGCTAAAGTAGAATAACTTTGTATTAATTTATTGTATTAAAATCTACCTGATCTTAAGAAGTTCTGGAAAATTCCCTTTCCTCAGGGTACGAAAATGTAGTTGCTAATGACAACGTCGTGAGTCACAGTGGAGGCTATTGGTAATACTGCTGTGAAATGAAAGATGAATTTAGCACGTGACGAGATCGCTCCCATCAGTTCATCACAGCGTCTCCTATGGAGCAAAGCGTTTGCAAGAAGGTCAAACGCATTCCCTTTCTACCCTTCTCAGCTAAACTCTCTCTCCACCCAAAACCCGAACTCATCAACTTGAGTCACGTCTTTTCCTAAAGTCTTCCTTATCTACTTTTCCCCAAATTAAGATTCATTTCTTTAAATTTTGCTTCTTACATCCTTCACGGCCTAATTTGTTTCAAAGTTCGCCTCTACTTCTTACCAACAGGTTTGGCTATTTATCTGTTTCTTGTTTGTTTATTACACATATTAACAACTAAATGTTTCCATTCTTAGAGGCATTGGAATGAAAAGCCAATACATGCATTAGCTTATATAATTGTTCTGTTAAGGCATGTTTAAGTTTGCTGCTAGGTATTCTCTTTTCATGCTGGTCTTGATGATAACGTCATTAATTGAACCTTTATATTTGGCTGTTCAGCTTGAAGAATGGTTTAATGTAGAGCAGAGAATTAGGTAGAAACCAAGTCAGTCTTTACTATTAAAGGGATAATCGCAATTATTATTTTCAGCCATTTTTAAAAAGAAAGGAAATAACTAGCTCGATATTATCTTCGGTCGATAGTGGAGATTTATCTGCATTGGTCGATTATAGCGTACTTTAATAATAATAGCATTCTCTTTAAACTTTAACTGCTATAGTAAGCTAATATAACTCTTCCCTTCTGTTAATTAAATGCATTGTAACGAATACATCTCATCTACCGTATTTCTTTTTCTTTCTCTTTCTATTTTCAGGCTTTCAATGACGAGTATTACCTGATGATCCAATATGATTATTGCCCATGCGACGAGTGCCTCTGGCTGAAATAATAACAATTAGAATAAGATAATCCAATTTTGGAATTGATAATGCCATTACAATTAGTTTAGCGAAACGATGTTAACTTTAGATATTTAACTTCATATTGTAACTGTAACATTTAAATCTACATTTTTAGTATTTTATTGTTTATAATTCATTTTCATTTGTTCTTCTTATTCTTACCTTAAATTTACTGTATTATTTATTGTCTTTATATGCATGTACTGTGTTTTCGCGGTTTTTTTTTCACCCCCCTTCTCTGTGGGTGTTTTCCCGCAACGTGGGTTTTTTCTTTGGCAACCTTCAGTTGCAATGTTTTTTCCCACACCGCATTCTTTCTTTTAGTTATAATTATATTCTGTACTTATTATAATGACATACGAGGTTAGGTGGAAGAGAGGCCCATATGGGCCTAACCTCGCCAATAAAGAGTCTATCTATCTATCCATCTATTTAAAACAAAGAATCTTGAAGAGCGATTCTTGATGGAAATCCCTGGTAAAATAAATCAAAGAAGAGAAATTTCTACAACAAATGTTGTACACCATAAAATGCTACTAATTTTGCTGCTATTGATTTTGTTGCTTTGCCAAATGACGAATTTGGTGGGAGTTAATTTTTAGCATTCTACAGGGTCTCTCCGACGAGGGTACACATTCGGAACTATTAAAAAGTGTTTAAGACCGATTACTTTAGAAATTGCGAAGAAAATTACTGAGCTAAGATCCCTCTTCCTTCAACTCCATCCAGCCACCCATTTTGCCTATCTCCAACCTCGTTTTTCTCAGCTCCTTCCTCTCTCCATATTCTCCTCTACATCCTTCCGATCCCCGTAAATCCTCCCAATCTGAACACGTTTGCGAATAAACGACCCCATTAATGTCCCTACGAGGTGATGCAGAGAGGAATGATGAAGGCTCTTCAATAGTACACCGGCGACCTCCGTGTCTTGCATTTCTCAGACGTGTTGTATATCACGAGGCAAGGACCGATTTCGTTCCTCGACATTTCGAAAGTGAGCGCATTAGCACTTCTGCGTTTTATCTTCTATCTGTGTTCAGTTTTTAAAAGTACATCTCCGTGGATTGTTTGTACAGTGTCTAAGCCAACATGGTTGTATCACAGCCAAAGGTTCCACGTTTAATCAGGACATTTATAGAAGTACATGCTTCTTGTGGCTTGACTCACTGAACTTCGAGATTTCGATGCGTTCTCTTCTCGCGATCGTCTCTAGTGCAATACTTACGCGCACGAGTACGCGCAGACCTTATGCTGCACGCCAAGCACACGGACATAAACGTTGATAGTACTAAATTTTAACGCTTTTTTCGAACCAGCAACATGACAATTGAATATATTTATTTAATGCTACCCTAAAGCTCGCAGATAACAACTGTCGAAACTTAAATAGCGAAGATCAACTCTTAGAGTTTATAAGAAGTGAAGATAATTCGAGACGTTAATGGATTCGGTGTGGTTAGAAGAAAATCAGAGACTGATGAAAATCATGATGGTGTTCCATTCTTTTACAGAAGCGCAAAAGCTGGAAAACTTGGAGGCGTTGCATTCCTGATCAACAAGAACTTGAAATATTATGTGGAGAGATATGCATCAGCAAGAATATGTAAGCTCATACTGAAGATAAAAGCATATATGTATCTGTTCAGGTCATCAAAGTTTACGCACCAACAGTGGTTAGCAGGAAAGAGGGAATATAAAACTATAATATAAAACATTTTGCATGATAACGGCTCCCACTGCTACAAAGTTATTATGGGCGATACTAACGTTCTTGTAGGTCAGTAAGATGGCTGTGTTACGTGATAAAATGAATTGGGGCAGAAAAATCTCCGTGGTCACCACCTTGTAGAGCTTGAGGAGAGCACCATGATTCTTGTCGCCAGCATATTTAGCATAAGAGACAAGAGGGCGTGGAGAGGACCCAATGAGCCAAATAAATTAGGAAGCAGCCATATGTAAGATTCAGAAGGAAGATTACTTTTCGAATGGAACGCAAGAGGTTGATATCATGCAATAAGCCTGTAGAAAGGCATAGGAAACTAGAAGGCAACCACAAAGAGTTCCAGCTGGAACTAAGGATCAGGCCGAAGAAACGGACCTTGAAGGGCCTTGGTGATCGTAATTAATCACGTAGAAGATTTAACAACCAGAACATTGTTTTTTCAATTATTTTTCGTTAACTATTCATCATTTTTCAAAGTAAAACACCTTGAGAAACGCTAGAAATAAATATAAGTAAATGCAGTTACATTCTCTAGTACGTGTTTCTGGTGGAAAAATGATTGACAATTTTTGGACGGGCATAAAATATTGCTATGTGTTGGAAGATTGTTATTCTATCATTCCATCTGATAATTCATTTATTTGTATAGCCTGTCGGGAGCCTTGCGTTCCTAGATGCATTCAACAACTGACCCCGAAATGTGATTTGGGGGGCCTTAACCGGGATAACTACAGCAAATGTAAAATCTGAATTACTGTATTTTGATAAAACATGAAAACACATGAAGGTTAGGTGAGTCGGTTTATTCATAAAATAAATTCCTTTTAATATTTTTTTATCAACATTGCTACCCGAAACACCTACTCCTCCAAGCATAAACTTGTTCTTATTTTCAACTTAGGGTTTCAGTATCTGTCGTCCGGAGTCCTAAAAGCTACAATTTCCAGGGTTCCGTAATTACACTGGGAGGCTACCCTAACTAGGAGAAATAAGGAATGTAGACCCGAAGCAATCCTCAGTATCTTGAGGAAGCCCAACGGAAATGTTTCAGAGATTAAGTTGGGAATCTTTGGTTGATAAAAATTACAAGACTGAAGGAGGATTACCTTTTCTAGGCAAGTTAAAGCAGGAAAGTATGAACTGGGCAATGAAATTAGAGTTGATATTTGGGGCGAAACTTAAATTTTAAGTAAACAACAAAGGAGACAAAAGTCTGAGACAAAAGGACCGTCGAAGGAAATTTTACGCGTCTTAATACAGGGTAGAAGGCTTGAATAGTTAATCTGCTGAATATTTGGGAATTTTCTGCTCTATGTAAGGCGTCAGAAATAAGATAAAATTTAATAACCATAAAAGTGCAAATAATACCTTTTTCAGGGATAGTATTTAAATTTAATTATCGTTTTCGTTTCAAAATAATTTGTTTTTTTACCTTTCCGTTAATATTTCTGAATTTACTTAATCTTGCAGAAAAAATTTCTTTCCACGAAGTCACGCCTTCGGGTATAGATATGAATGATTTTCTGCTGTTAAATTCCTACTATGGGCTTGCGTTAGTCGAATTGTTGTTTTTATCATAAGTCGATAAGGTGTGTTTCTTTATAACACATAAGATGTGTTTCTCCTTATCCTATTTCTATTCACAATGTCTTACGCTTTAGGCAAACTGGTTCTCTCCATCAATAGTATCTATTGACTAGTTTGGATTACTATGCAAAACGACACCTAATTACGTTTATCAAAGATAATAATAATAAAATACGGAAAGATTCTCAGATGAAGACTGAGTTTCCCCCGCATTTTTATCTTTCTCGTTGGTTCAATATCGTTCATCGCTAGTCATTTGTCAACTGCTAGCTCTGCTCGGAGCAATTTTTTCCTATCACCTGTTACGCTGTTAGCCATCCCGTGGCGGGCGTCGACTTTTCCGCAAACCCCTTGTTCCTACCGCTCACCGTCCGTCAACTGTCGTCGCTTCTCCCGTCATTCCAAGCGCGCGAATGCGATCCCTAGCTTTCGAACACGCGTCTCCCATTTGATAAGGCCTTTCTCTTCGGCCCCAGAAGGGTCGTAATCTCGTCTCTCTTTTGCGATGATAGGGGAAGAAGTTTTTCGGGAACTCTCTCACGCAAATGCGACCTTTCATTCCAAGGTAATGATTGATGTTACAGCGACGTGAAGGCGTCGTTTCCCTAAGGAGGCCGAATAAAGGAGGGAACCCTTTTCTTGTTCAATCCTCTTATGATGCCTGTAAGTTGCTGTTATATATTGAGGAAGGCTTGACTCATTTAACGATGTGATCTCCCATCCTGCAATAAAAAGGATTCACAGGAGTTTCCTAGGTGAAGAGATTTCGAAAACGAAGAAAATTACGAATTATAGTTTTAAAGTGATGCTTTTTGTGAAACGGTATGTATTTGACCTTCAGATTCTTTAGCTATCCTTGAAGAAAAAAAAACATTTGCTTTCACCTCAACTTCATATTTTTTACATTTTTCAAACAATTTTTGGGTTTCATCGTAAACAGTAAATTGGGAGGCAAAGTATGAATGTAGGGATTCATTCAGAAGTCCTGAGTAAAAGTGATAAGAATATTATAACTAACGAAGGAGACTTAAAAGGAATTTCTGACTAGAAAAGTTTTATAGTAATCTTTCCGACTCGGTATTGGAGGGTATTCGCGTAAATGCGTGTGCAACATATTCAGAAAAGATCAACGCCTAATCTTTTCAGCTAGAAGAAACGGTAATATACTCGTATTTTCTTTTGACTTGAATATTAGGATTTGGTAGCTTTTGGCACCGAAATGTGATTTCTGAGCGTTTCATCTTTGTCAGCCAAGTCATAACTGAATTTAAATTTCATTAAATCAAGCATTAAGAAATCTGCATTCATTTTCTTTTATCACGCAAGGTAGAAAGATCAGCCTGGAGGTTGGATCCTCAACCTCTTCTCCATTAGCCACAAAAAGCTTTGTTGTTGGGATAACGCTTACTAGGAGAAGTGCAATAGTTTTCCTTGCGTTCCTCACTGAACCAGAAAATTATAAGTAGAAAATAAATACATGGAAGTGCAGAATGATGACTTATGATTAGAAGCTATTACAGCATTCAATAAGGAGTTCGCAATTGTATGCCATTATTCAGCATCTCTTATACCCCAGTAACCTTCACATTACCCCGACCAAGAGACAAAGGTTAGTGGAAGATTTAATTTTCTTTATCTATTACCGAAAGACGAGAAATTCCATTAATCAAGGAATGGTTTAAGGAATGAATCATTCAGTATCACAGGAAATCATGAAGGTACCTAGAAATAATAATTGAAACGGTTAATCTTGCAGAAAATTCGAAGTTGCTTTACTCCCTCACAAAAAAAACAAATTTATTATCTCACAGTTCTACTGGTGATGACCATAAACTCATCGAAATCAGAGCCCTCGTGACAAAACTAGTTGCTTTTCTCTGTGGAATTTAATAATTATAAATTAGTTATAATATTTTACCAAGTAATTTTTCAATAATTTACCATCTATATAGCAACATTTTTCTTCATCTAGCCAGACCGGCTAGATGAAGAAAAATTTTGCTATATAGATGGTAAATTATTGAAAAATTACTCCTAATGCAATATCTCTTTTCCGAGCCTTGTTTCCGAGTATGGCATCTCCTCAGAAGATGGTTTTTATTTCTGTTTCTCCCATCTTCAAATACTGGACCCTTATTTTTAACCGCATCGAGCAGAAGAGATAGGAATGTTCGAGGGATACTATTTGTCAGGTGGATGCAAGTAGGGCATGTTAAGCTGTACTCGCAGTAGCCTATAAGTACACAGTTTGTTACGTGTCGACCTAATTTTAGGAATTCATTCCAACAAGGATGGTTAATGGGGATCCGTGAGTTATAAACCGAGTTTGCAGAATTGCGTGATGGGTGTCCTTTAGTTAAGCATCTCCATCGGAGGGATATGTTCTAATTTTTTCTCTGGAATTCTATCTATTCGAAGAATTCCCTTGCCAGTCTGTATGCCTTTCAATCAATGCCTTGCATAGCATATGAGAGAAAAATTAGATCATGGCCTTGCATTCATCAAATGGTTTTACGATGCCAATTCATTCTATCGCCTTTCGTACTTGATCGATGAAAATCGAGAGGTGTCTCTTAACCCTCTATCAGGTTATCTTATTCCAAGGACAGTCGGCTAATAACTATAATTTCTGCTTACTTCTTGCCTCACCTTTTCACCGTCTCCTTCTTCCGCTTGCTCGCGTTTATACTGTGTACAATTAGAAAAATTCTCACAAATTAAGTAACACAATTTGATGTTATTAATGCAATATAGAATATTATATCGAAATTTGTATCAGAAAATGTCGTAAGGTTATAAAGCTTCTTTTCATTGGACACGAAAAACGGTAGCAACCAACGTAAATAATTGTCGAACAGAAAGAGCGGAATTAGAACAGGATAAAATAACTTTTAATTGCAGCAGGTTGATATTTAAGTAATTAAACGATAAAATAGTTAATAGATTATTTTGCTTAAATATGAAGAAAATTAGCTTGTTTTAGAAATATCTTCTTTGGAATTTACGATATCCAAATTTCTTTTTCGTTTACTTTGTCATTCTTGAGTATAATATTTTTCAGGTGTTTGGAAGTATTTTTTTGAGAAATTATAGTAATTGAAGTTTGAGCCTTACGTCATGGGTTCCGCGACAACTGAGCGCGCGACAACTGAGCGCGTGACAACTGAGCGCCTGCGACAACTGAGCGCGTGACAACTGAGCGCGTCTCACAACTAAACTTAACCTAAAAACTGTGTTATATTAATTTTGACAATCTGACAGATAGCATAATATGTGGAATACTGTTATAGTGAGTTATCTATTTGTTTAACCACGGATGACGGCAGTATTTCGTTTAAATGTCGTCGGCAGTATTTA
>KZ308327.1:2834086-2853578 GCA_000376725.2 Ladona fulva | reverse complement strand
GGACCCCAGAACGGTTAAGGGGAACATGGCACGATCTGAGTGTCGGCCGCAAGTCAACGAAGTCTGCTCCCATGTCCCTGCAGAACTCCCACAGCCTCGCGTTTAGGGACTCTATTTTCCACCAAACACGAGGGCCGCAGTCGATCCGCGGTACAATGCTGCAAATGGACAGCTTCATCCCGATGCCAGACGACTCCCGAACCCGCGCAACCTCAGAGTTTAAGTCCTTAAAAGAACTTAAAATCTCCTCGGCCGTACGAGAGCAGGCGTCGTTGACACCGACATGGGCTACCACCCGCAGACTAGAGCAGCTACATATGATAAGGACGGTTATTTGTTGCTATTTCTCCATCAAAGAGGCGACAAAATAAGATATTTATCAGTACAGGGACAGAAAAGTGAAAATTTTGGGGGATATATGGAGATATTTTGGAAAAATTAGGCGAACAAAGAAAATTTCTTCGTGTTCAACGCTATGGTTATTATATATATTTAAATCTTTATTCTTTCTTGAGGACACAATGTGGTCAATTTCTATTTTTTTTTGTTTTCTACTTTCAATTTAAATCCTTCGTGTGCACATTACGTACAGTTTGTGTCAACGTGATCTCAAAAATGGTGAAACGACAAAATTTGGTTTTTTGTTGAGAAAATAGTTATTCTTCCGTCTCATTAATTAATTAAACTATCCAATGTTTTCTTGCGAGTTCTGTTAATTAGTATTTTACATACCAGTTTTTATTTCCTCGTGAATCGATGGAAAGTTTGGCTAGTAATAAGAATATAACGAATATTCTCTGATCGAACGGAATTCCAGCGTATTACAATAGGCTAGAGTAGTTTGGGAGTCGATAATGAAGAAGAGATAGCACACTTTTGATATGTATTTAATTGGTGGGGTCCATCCATTATTACATTAACTAAAGATGTATAGAACGATGGTTTCAATAATCTCATGTCACAAACCTCTTTATGCGCCTTCACAACTTTCCTAAAAAAATACTAATGCTTAATGATAATCTTGAAGAATCATTACTCTTAAAAGTACGTACAATAAGTAACAAGGTTACACTCCTTATCATGGATTTTCGTGCAGTTAAGCCTCAGTTAAGATCAGACATCCCAACATAGGGGGATATCAGGGATTTAGGGATATTTTGATAATTAAAATTACAAGAGGCCTTGAAAATGGATAGTTCAATTCTCAATTTCAAATTTAGTACTCTCGGTTGGTGTCGATTTAAGGAAAGACTCGGGAATTCCTGCCTCTTGTTCAGATGAAGGGAATACTCCTTCTTTCTGTCTTAATTTCCTTTATGAAATCTCCTCCATCTTCCACGGAACGCATAACTCCTAGGAGTACTGAAAGGCAAAAGGTTCCTTCTCTCTGTCCGTCATGGAGCTCGTGGTGAAAGGGTTGAGGATTAATTTCTCTTGAGTTTTGAAAAGCAGCGGAGGAGAGGAA
Organism: Ladona fulva; assembly: GCA_000376725.2. Taxonomy (NCBI): domain Eukaryota; kingdom Metazoa; phylum Arthropoda; class Insecta; order Odonata; family Libellulidae; genus Ladona; species Ladona fulva. The sequence continues at coordinate 2,852,113 of KZ308327.1, read as the reverse complement.
CTAAATGGGAAAGTGGAAAACAGCGGCTTAATTTATTCAGAATTTCTCCCAAATGTCAAGGAGAAAAAGTGAGATTTGTTTTGACGGGACAAAAGAAGAGCGCATAACAAAGGCTTTTCTTCCGAATCGGCGGAGTGAAAGTGAAAATATCATGGAAGAATAAACCTTTGAGGAGGAATTTCACCTAGCATTCAATTTCATTAACAGATCGATAATTAATAATCCGTCCTGTACAGATCCATTTTGTTTAGTTAGACTAATAATATCATCTCAATTTCACGCATTGTTTTACAGGTTAACCATGTTTTCTTTTAAGCATACATGCTCCACCTATAACTTATTGTGCGCCAATATTTATATTGTATGAATTAGGGTGACCAGGTCCTACAAACAAGAAAGCAGTACCAAAGGGATGTGTGCCCCTGGAAAGTGGGCTTCCTTGCATTTCAAGTGAGCCGAGAAGTAAGATTAAATAATAGAGAAATTAGGTTGCGAGATCAAAGATTTAAAACAATTAATTAGCATTTCAACGAGTCTATTTAAGCTTGCGCACATTTACAGTTTAGTTGAAAATAATCTTCTTTTGAAATATTTAAGATTAATTAAAATGAAAACGTAAGAAATGTTGTCTTGTTAAAAATTTTGTTTCATGATTCTTCATAAATTATCGAGATGCTCCACCCAGTATCGCTTGTTATGTTTCGTAATATTATGCCTGTGAATTTTGACATTCATTTGATAAATCTCTGACAAGTTGAAGAAACGCTGACTGTGCAACTAAATTTAATGCAAATCTGAGTTCCCCCCACAAATGGACACCAATTTCTGATCTAAATTTTGTTACATTGCAAACAGCATAATTCTCTTGGGAGAGTCTTATTACGTTTTACTTCAGAACTTTAAATATGTAAAGCAACGCTTAGTGAATAACTATATACTAAAGGCATGGTGACATTGTATCTTTTTGTACATTACGTAATAGAACCAAAAATCAGTATCGGTATCTATTGGTATTAATAAGTAGCAATTAAACTTTTCCTCATAATTAGTCACGAATATGGTAATATTTAAAATATTTTTGCAAACCTCCAAAATTACAAAAGAGGAATATCTCATCTGAAATATTGTATTTGGTAATATACATGTAAAAGGTACATAGTTACAGATATTGGATTACCCCTTATACCCTTCATATTATTGATGAAGCTGGTTATTTAGCTATAAATGAGTTAGATCCAACCATAAAACTTACTTGTACAGCACAAAACTTACAGCCAGATTTCCCTAATTTTTCGCCATAAAGTCACTGGTAGTTATGGATCGCACGTGAGGGGTTATTAGGGGGTTAGATGGAAAGAGTTAACGTTTTTACGACTCAATTAAAAAAAAAGGTGCGGTGGCCTGTATTTAGTCGTGCTTCGCAAGAAATCGATACCGCCCATTTTTGTCGTTTTAAACCTGTTTCTCTCGTAAATTCCATTTAATACGTTGGCAGCAGAAGTTTAAGCAGAAGGTTGTCTTAGTACCAATTTTGATACTACATATTGTCTTCATAAAAATGTACTACCCCAAATCTTAAGAAGTCACAACTACTTTTTCATCGATCAATTATACTTCAAATTCCATTAAGAGAAATGCTAAAATTGAAAATTTACCTCAGAATAAGCATTGATATTAAAAATTTTTAAATCATCACCCACGTCACTAAATGACGGTGAATTTTCTTGCATAAGCGACGGTTATCTCTTAATAATTACTTCCGTGATAGGTCAACAAAGTTGTTTAGAATATTTGGAGCACCCAGCATGTACCAGTGATAGAAATATATCTAGAGAAACCGATTTAGCTAATATTTCTCTAAAAGGGATAAACAAGAGCGAAATTGGTATAGGAAATATACCGTATTTCGGGATTTTAAAATAATACATACATTCTGTGCTTTAAGCAGAAGCAAAAGATATTCTTACTCTACCAATTACTTTTCGCTCCAGGGTACCCCTCAAATGAAGTGATACACGCCCATCATCCATGAACTCTGGATTGGAAGAGAATTTGCCACGCGAAAACTCTGTGTTTATTTTTAAGCCAATATATCCGTATTCATAGCAATCGGGGCGAAAATTAGTGGACACAGAATATAATCCTATTTAATCCATTTCACCGAGCGCGACAGAATACGTGAAAAAGAACGATTCACGAGATGTGATTTTTTCTAATTATCGGAGACGTCGAAAAATAAACAAAAGGGAACTAAGATAGAAGACATACTCCGATGAGTTTTTATTTTTTATCTTTTGAATGCGCAGTATTTAGTATGAAATGTTGACTTTAATCCATTTCGGATGCATTCGAGGCGACCTGGATGTTTGCCAGCGAGCCTTCTGGGGGGTCTTCGAGTCTTAACGAAGTTATTTCGTTGTTTTTCCTTTTCCGCCGTCTACGTTCTTCAAATTTCTGCATGTTACCTCATCATCCTCTATAATCTCTCTTTCTTTCGCCCACCGAGAGTATGAATTTGCAGCCATTCTCATCCGTGTTCTGTTTTCCCTATTTTTATGCTCTCAGAGCGAAGTGGTAACGCCGAAGATCGGGGAGGTTATGGATCCCAGCAATTTTAATTCTGATGGACGGGATATAGTTTTCGTTATTTTTTAAGGTTAACCAACATCGAGTTCCTGTTTAAAAATTCGGAATATTAACAAGAACTCCCACGGGGAGAAAAGGAATTACGTTTTAGAGTTGAGATAGAACTGCCTAAACTCAAGGATGGTATTTTTCTGCCATAACGTCTCGAATGCCGTCAAATTTGACCGAATGACCCATTTCGGAGATTCATGAATTAGATATAGAAATATTTTTTTTCTAAATGCCCAAAAAGTGCACTTTAATTTATGTTCTTTGAAATATGATTGTGCCGAACTAAAATACACGTTAGAATGTTTTTTCTAAAGTGCTCTGTTTTCGATAACAGAATATTTAAGGATAACTGTTCAATATAAAGGAATTTTTTCTAATTCGAGTCCTTTATCCTCTTGAAGAACGCCAATAAGGCATCAGCAGCGCTTTTGCACCTTCCGTTGATATTTCAAAATCCAATCATCACTTTTCTTTAGAGCGTTTATTACCATGGCATCTTTTATCTCTTTCAGTCATCGCTTCAAAGGCAATATATTCATTTTCATATTTTCATTTTGTATTTCGTATATAAATGTCGTAGAAAATATGGATGTTATAGTACTGCGTTAAACATTGTGGTTTATCTTCCATTCTATATTCCGATAAAAGTTCTTTACTTATCGGCAGCATATTGGTAAGGGTTAGCACTGAAATTTCCATGAAAAGTAATCTGCATTGGTATGCTCAAAAATTGTCTTCTCAAGAGAGGCAATTCACGGAATATTTTTGCGTGATTGTGTGTATTAAAGCATTTTCTGGGAATATCAAAGGATATAAATTAAATAATAAGTAAATGTAAACTACGGCAATAAAAAGAGGAAACCTTGAATACTAAATAGCCTTTTTTATTAATACCACCTTGTCTATCTTCATATTACATCTTGTGTTTTCAATTTTAAAGTGTTTAATTTCTTTCTCTGTGTATGTACTCTTAAATTCTTGATATCTACTAAATAAATCAAGTGGATTTTTATTCCATACTGTCGTAAACTCTATCATCTTCCGATCACAAAATTTAGATCAGTATTAACTTAATAATTATAATAATAAGTGGAGATGAATAAAGACGAGTTCCTCTCATGGATTACGAGTAGATTTAAGAATCTCTTAATCACATACTGAGGCAATAAAAATCACGTTTCCCATGCCTTGCAAATCGAGCGAGGTATTTTAAAGAAACGGTTAAGAAAATATTGTACAAAACACAACACATTTTTGAAGTTTCAATTAGAATGTTTACTAAATGTTTTTATTTTAACTACTCAGATGGTTCATTGGGTGATGTTTATATATTATACATACAATCGTTTGTGAAAGCAGGTTTTTTATTAATAGAATCTTGAAGTATCGTTCGGTACGCCCATGCTTTTTATCCTCTTAATCAAGCCTCATTATTTCGGCCTTCCATGTCTCACTTCCTTTAATGCCTTTGTAAATTCCAAAAGGTAAAACCGAGGACGCCACTTCTGTAGAAACTCTGTGAATTCCTTCAGCGTGATTAGTGTCCTTATCTAGGAGACGATCCTATGTCGGGGAAAATATGTCTTCATTTAAGAGTTCCTAGATTCTGTCGAGTCGTAGGGTTCTCAATCTTAATTAGCCAGATCTGGTTATTCCGGGTGCACGGAGGTCTGTTGCACGGAAGATGCACGTCGTTAAATCAGAAGAAGCTTAAGGGGAATCTTAATTAGCATAGTTTTCTATTTCTCCCTTTTCTTACTCGTTTATCTTTAAAATGAGGATTCTTGAATGATGAGGAAACTATGCAGATGATTTTCATCTTAATAGGCGCCGCACTTTCTTCATAAAGAAATGAGATGTGGTAGAATATGTAACTATCAATGACCAAAGTCCGAAAAAGTATAAAATATTCAAAGGTAAATATAATAAATTCAACGGTAAGTACAATATATTCAACGGTAAATGGAAGACGAGAACTAGAGGAAAAGGATTAAGTATCTTTCATTTAGGCTTTTAATGCACTCTTAGTTATATCTTGCCTGTATGTATCCATACTCAAAATAAATACTCAAATACTCTCTAATTTAATTTATGCTACGCTTCTTTCACTTCAGATTCATTCTTTAATCTTTTAATTTATGGTCTTAGATTCCTTAGACTATTTACATCTCTTCAGAATCACACACCCTATATTTTATTAGCTCTTTCTCTCCTATTAGACCTATTGAAACAACCACATTGTGTCATATTCGCTATTCGGGTGGTCATTTCTTGAATATGGATTCAACGAAACAAGATATCGTTACGAATGCTGATAAAGTAAAATAAATTCGGTTTATTGAGATAAGGGATTATATTATATAAGGAAGCAAAATTCCGTCCTGCTGCAATTAGCTGCTGTTTTACGCATGTACTCAACATGTTTCGTGACCAATGTATCGTTCAGTCAACCGTCCGCGTTTCACATTCAAAGTGAAAGGTCTATTTGGCTTTCGACTGAGCCTGGTCTTTAATTTTTCGGCTCTGCTAACGAATAAGGATTTGGCTAACGTATATTTTTGAGGAAGCTTATTGCACGAAGTAGTCATATAAGTCATGCCGGAGATATAAGAACATTTCAGTGGGGGAAAAATGAAGTAATTGCTGGTACGTGAGGTTTCCATACGAAGCCTTTTATACGCAATTTCCATAATAACAAGCAGTAATATTCCTCATTTGGTATATGAAACCGAGAGAGACAATTTCTTCCTTAAATTATTCGAGTTGTTACATTTATTTATTTCTCTAGATACTCTCACAAGCGCCCATTTATTGAATTTTTTTTAAGTAGAAACAGCCTCCAAGATGTAGGGACGGGGAACTTTGAATTGCAGTAATCCTCGATTATTTCCTCATACATGCGAAGGTTCCACCAGAAAAATCATGAATTCACAGCACAGATAACTTACATTGAGCCTCCTCTGGCATTAAAGTTTACCCCATTATAGATTCTGAAGACTGAAGGATGAATTTAGTTTTCAGGACTTCAATGTGTGATAAACTCTTTACGCACAGCACGATTAAAGAGTTTTTATAGAGATTTATACGATGCCTTTGAGCAGAATCTACCTCCGAATTTCAACGAAAAGGAACGTTTTAAGCTATAATATATTCATCAATGAAGTGGGTCACGTTTTGGGCAAGATGGATCATTATCGCTGTGCTGGTGCATTCTTGTGTTTTGTATGTAGTAGTAGTAGTAGTATTTTATTGACATAAAAACGTTTACAGTTGATTTCAGACATAACTCTGAAAGTAAACAGATGTCTCGTCAAAGAATATTTTTACATTATGAATATCACACATATTAATTTGGTCTATACAAGTACAAAACATACGCACCAACATCTCATCATTATTTCTACCCAACATAAAATATTACAAGAATAATCTATATTATTTAATTGATCATTAAGCTCATTCTAGCGATATTCTATTGTATCTCAAATTATTATAATTATCTTAGCTAAATATGCAAATTTTTCACGTGTATTTTCCTTAGTCGTGCTTACTCGTAAACGAATTTTATATACAAGCTACTTAATTAAAAATGTCTCCCTGCATATTCTGAAGTAATTTATCAGGATATGCTTTTAGGAATAATATATTTTTATATTAACGAATATCATTTGCTGAGGTAAATTGGAAGTTTCGAATGTAGCAAATTATTTGCAAATAAATTTATGTTTGTTTAATTTGATAATTTAAGCTACCCAATCAATATACAATCCCTTTGCAAGTATAGAAATNTGAACATAAGTCATCATTTCATATATATATAAAGATGGCAGAGTTAAGATTCTAAACTTTCTAAAAAGAGGTTTACAGGATTCTCTTTTTTTTGAATTTGTCATGATACGTAGGTATCTTTTTTGAATTTTGAAAATGTCTAACCAACCTGGGGCAGCTCCCCATAGCAGGATGCTATATCTTAAAACTGAATAGAAATATCCATAATACACAGTTAACCTGGTTTCCATGCTTGTGATTTTGGCAATATGTGAAATGTTGAAGCATGCTCTATTTAAGGTTAAGGAGATATAATTAATTTGTTCCCTCCATTTAAGGCTATCGTCAACGAATACACCTAACAATTTTGTTGAGTTTGCTGGGTTGATTCTTGTATTATTAGCTGTTATGATGAATTCCTCTCTTTTGCCATTTACATATTTGAAATTCAGGTAGCTGGTTTTAGCAATGTTTAATTTCATACCATTAACATTGAACCAGTCTTCAACCTTGATGATGTTATCTGTTAAATTTGAAACCATATCTGCTACTGTTTTTTCTTTTAGCACTAAAGTTGTGTCATCTGCATATTGTATTACTTCTGCATTAACATTACAGCTGAGGTCATTTATATATACAATAAATAATAAAGGCCCTAAAATAGATCCTTGAGGTACCCCCATTTCTATATCTGTCCATTCTGAGAAATTACATGAGTTGTTTTTACATATTAATGTCTTATGCTTCCTACCTGTTAAATAAGATTTCAGCCATTTCTGGCCTTCATTTTTAATACCATAGTATCTTAATTTATCAAGCAGGATGTTGTGTTGTACACAATCAAATGCCTTAGACAGATCACATGCCAGACCAACAGTTTCGAAGGAAGAATCTACTGCCGCAGATATTTTATTAATCAGGTCAGTTAGGGCTGTACTTGTGGAGTGGTTTCTTCTGAATCCATGCTGTGTGTCATTGATAATTTTTTGATTTTCTAAGTAGTTTGACAATCTGCTATAAGCAGCCGTTTCAAATATTTTAGAGAAACTGGATAGAATGGAAATAGGCCGGTAATTATTTAATTCACTTTTGCTGCCACTTTTGTGTAGTGGTTTAATAATAGAATATTTTAGTCTGCTTGGGAAAACTCCAGAGAGAAATGATTGATTAATTAAATTAGTGAGTGGCTCACCTATATATTCTTTTACTTCCTTTATTATACTAATTGGTATTTCATCCCACCCACTGGATTTGTTATTTTTAAGTTTGGAAATGATTTCAAGAACTTCAGTTATTGTGACTGGTGCAAAACAGAAATTGTTTACGCTGGAAACATTACTTTGCACATTTCTAGCTTTATTTAATGCTCTTTCTATCGATGGAGTTAAGTTTAATTGTTTACTTACATTTGCAAAATAGTGATTAAATTTGTTGGCTATAACATGTGGATTATCAATATTCCTCCCTTCATTAACAATCACATCAATATCTTTGTTTACTTTCTTTCTTATGCCCAATTCTTCTTTTACTATTTCCCAAGTTGCTTTACTTTTATGTTTAGAATTATGAATATAATTATCATTTGCCCATCTTTTGGCCTTTTTTATGACTTTGTGCAGAATTGATCTGTATTTTTTGAAGTACAGGAGTTGTCAGGCTCAGTACAGGCTTTGTCTGAGCTATGTTTGGCCTCATAATGTAATTCTCTTTTACGTTTACTTGAAATAATGATGCCTTGTGTTACCCAGTTGATTTGGCATTGCCTTGGTGCCTGTTTACATAATCTGCGTGGAAAGGCTTGATTGAAATTGTCAAGGAAATTAGTTAAAAATTTGTTGTAATTCTCATCAATTGTTCTTTCTGTACAAATATCCCAGTAATTCTCACTCATACATCTTTTAAAATTTTCAATATTTTCCTTGTTAAAAATCCGATTATAAGGCTTGACAGTATCTCTGTCACACAGTTTTAAAGAGTTGGGAAGGGAAATAAACAGTGCTCTATGATCTGATAGTCCTGGCTCCATGGTAAATGATTCTTGGTTGGGATTTTCAAAAGCACAGCTCATCCTTTGGTCTTGAGAAGCAGCGTCATCCTGACTTTTTCTTCTTAATTGCAGTACAATTTATGTCTTCAGGAAAATGTTTAGCCTTCCTTACAAATTATTGAAAAGGAAGTCTTTGCTTAAGGGGGAAGGAGACCCTTAGCCCTTTTTTCCTTTAACTTATGCTGTAATGGTAATCCGCTGGTGCTCCAATTTTCTTCCACTTTCCACGATTTCTCTATCAACTTTGCAACCCATCTGTGAGTTTTCAGAATTAAAATTCAATCGCACAAGTATAAGAAATAACTACTCGCGGTCCGGAAGATTTTTCTTACTTTTTTCAGTAACTTTTCAGTCCGATTAAAAGAAGTGCAGAAGAAAGATGATTGATTATAAAAGAAGTGTACTTTGATTCCTAGGGAACTGTAAGTCGGAAGTTATGAGAGTTATGGAGATTGAATACGAGGGTGATGTGGGATTTGAATTCCAGTTACCATATCTTGATGAATGGAATCAATTTTTTATTCCTCATTCGCTATAGGATAAAGAAAATGTATCTCTCATTTTCTTTTGCGTCTTAAGCTTATTTATAGCTGTAAGAGTACGAAAGCTACGGAGGTGTGAATGGTACTTCATAACGGCATTCATTTGGTCACTTCTTGATGCAGAGATTAGTTTCATTGAATTTTGAAGTACATTTTCATTTCTTTTGGCAAAAATGTCATGCGTTGAAGCCTTTTATTTATAACGAAGTAATATACCAGATATATGCATCCTAAAGCACGAAATAAGTGTATTTCTCGCTTAATAAAAATAGTCTCTCTCTCATAGAATAGCAACGCCTTCGGGAGTTAGCAGATTAAGACTGCTAATACTTGAGGCTAACGGTAATAGTAACGGTATGAAATAAGGTAGTGTGGCCGGTGCTACGCTTCCACCGCTAATTTTACCCTGAATTTTATCTCCGGTACTCATTTTCAAAGGCTGAATCGAACTGTGGCCTCCCCAGAAAATGCCGGCAGATAAATTGCCGTAGCTGGGGATTGAACCCCAGCCCTCTGCGAGGCAGACGATGCCTATGTAAGTACCCTGTAAGCTGCCTTCCGGCGTGTGGCGGGGGTGTATGCTCGATCGCTTTAACCGCTACGCCCAATACTCACTTTTCACTCTATTAATACCACATCTAACAGCACAGGATGTACCCTCGATACAGTGCTACTTCTTGACTCATGGTTATGGCTGCAATCCATATAATTTATTAGAAAATCAACCTCGAAATTAATCGATTTAGGACATCTACGGAACATCGAAAACCCTTGTCCGCGATTCTTTAATGACGACCACCAACAGTTTCATCCAGATAAACATCCTAACTGACGCGGAGGGTGGAAGAAAAAGTGACCCGTGAAGGAGAAATCCTTTTTAAACACGTTGTATATCATGTCGCGTTGCGGTGGAATGTCTTCGGCACCCAACTCGCGCTTCTTTTTAGGCTTTCGTCGAAACAGGGGAAATCGTATCCTATCTCCACCATCTTCCTAAGGGGATGAAGTCCATCCCTGTTAGGATGACCTCCCACCGTATGTCGAAGGGTATGATAAGTCCTCACCTCTCCTTTTGGCGACGGAGATAAACGGACCGGGATGAAGCGGGGCCTTGTTGCGAGCAAGAGAGATCATAATTTATCCTGCGGAAGGGTCAAGTGGTGAAAAAGGGGTTAGTGAAATCGATTTGTGATCGACAGGCGATTTTCTTTCATCTGATTGTGAGACTTACATGGGGACGGGGGTAAAAAACGAACGGATTAGCTACCTCTACAGTTTCATATAAGAACTGGTATGCAAAACATATGTACAATGGAACCTCGGTTTACGAGTTTAATTCGTTCCCGAGAACCCTTCGACATCCGAAATGTTCGAAAACAGAAATTGGTTTTGTCATTAGTTTAAAAAAATTAATCCATTTCTGCCCACAAATAATTTTTTGTTTAAACTTTTACATTACTAATCTGTGCACGTTTCATTCCACATGCCACCGCATCGGTAGCAAACGATGTCACTGCGCATCGGAACGTACAATGTAATACATTTCTATGTGGATGTACAGATTATTTTCATTTCAATCAATCAGGTTAATAATTGGTGCTCTACCGCCGACACTGAAACTTGTCGACAGCCTTTGTTGCCAACGCGAGAGTTCGTTATCAATCGCAGATAAGATTCCACAGACGTTTTTCGTTCGAAAAATTTGTTCGTGAACCGATTTGGTCGTCATGAGAGGCATTCGCCAACCATTACTTTATGGTAATTCTAGCAATGGTATGGTTCCGTATTTTATAGAATGAAACTTCAGAGGGGTAAAATATTTTGGGCTTTAATTAATTTGTGGACGTGACAAGAAATATTTTTCATGGCTTAGTTATTCTTGCAAAGCTATTCAAGAAACATAACCGATTTCAATTTTTCATTGCATTTTAATGGGAAGAAAGCCACTTTTATTTTTTGATAAAGTTATGTCTTTGAAAATGTTGGTGTTAAATTAATGGTGGAAATCTTCATAAATACTGGATGTGATTTTGTTTTAGAGCGAAAATTACGGTATCTTAGTAATTTTCTCGAATCTTCGTCGAATTTAAGCGGTGCTCAATTTGTGTTTTTTTTTCTAAACCACAATCGTCGTTGAGTTGGCATATGTCGTATAGACGCAAACGGGAAACAGCCATAAAAGATGAAATATAGATCCTAGCTTTCATCGCTTTGATCCTAGAGCCTTTAGGATCTAAAAAAACTGCCGGGTGAGTGACCTTTTCGATTCTGAACTAAAAGAAAAAAACGGGGGCTCGAGTTAGCCGAAAGGACAAGCGTTCGACTTCAGTGAAAGCGGTCACGTGTTCGATTCTCGGTAGGGGCTTACGTGCAAAATGATCTCAACTGTCAAAGCGCTTTTAACAATACTGCAAGAAGAAACGAGAAGGGCACAGAAGCAAACGCAACCGTACTACTTTGTGAAGAACGAATAAGCATACCCTGAGTAATGTAAGATGTCTTCTACGCTCCTCGTAAATAGAAATTTACATTACCCAACAGAAAGTAATTGCATGTGCTTGCTACACGGTGAGTGCTGTAGACAGTGGAAAAACGAAATCTACTACTTGAAATCACGCAGAGTTTGATGCAATCTAACCAAGATTCGTTATTTCTCAATTACAGTCACCTTGACGACCAATGGTATTGTTACGTTTACTTTTTCGCCCTACTCGTTTCTTCTTGCAGTATTGCTAAAAGTGCTTCGACAGTTGAGATCATTTTGCGCGTAAGCCCCTACCGAGAATCGAACCCGTGACCGCTTTCACTGAAGTCGAATGCGTTATTTAACCTACTTGACTATCTGGAGCCATCGTTTCTCTTATTAGAATTTCTGTTCGGATACGAATGTTGTGCGGCTCATACCGGCCTTCCAGCAGGTTCTTGTAAGACTGGACTATAATCTTGATTACCTGCACTCCACTCCGTCGAATAACTGTAATGGGGGGATAGTATCAGGTCTTTGATCATATTGCAGGAGGAATTCTCCTTGCTGCGTGCAAGTGGTGCCAAGGAAGGCGTAGGTTCTACAATAAGGACGAAAAATAGCTAAGTTTTTCGGGAATGTGAGGATAGATAGATAGAAAATCTAGGTCGGGTTCTTGGGGCGAATCAACACTCATGGAAACATGTAAATGGACTACGGCTATGCGGAGGGATACACACCGAGATCCATTTACGGATGGGAGAGCAAGAATCATTTCTATTCTATGTCCCTATACTCATGTTGTTTCGAATCGTCGATGTTCCTTGGGAAGCAACGCTGTATCTTTCGGCATTTCTTGCCGGTGATAGCCATTAGGAAGACGGTGCGGATGCTTTGGGCCCTCAACCAATTCTTCTTTCTGTCATTCTCACTCAGGTTTGTGGTGGGGAGAAAATGACTCCCTGAGGGTGGGTTAGGTTGTCATCAGGAGGGAAGGGAAACGGAATGTTTGATCGTGGTTATGTCTGCGTTACCGGTTGCGGAGGGAATACGTGTATACCAATTTTAGAATCATTGGATTAAGGGAAATAAGAGGTCGAATAATATGCTGGTATCCGTATGCTAGTATCAGTAAATATGATTTATTTATTCGCCGATATTATGTAACTATGCGGGACTGGAAAAATCCTCTCAAAGAAGACAACCCTTCTTTCATAGGGTTCAACAATATAATCCATGATTATATTTATGTAGATTGTTTACGTCAATAAGCAGATAAAAATAAACGACAAATAATGTCCTCCAAACTGTGCATGATACTGGAATTGTTTACTTTTCGCAACTGTCTATTTAGTACGCAAGAAAATAAACTTTTAGCCGAGAAAAGAACGAATGCTAACGAATGATCGTACATTGGCGACTATGCTAAATACTCCATAAGTTACATATATTTCATCAGAAGATACAAGTTTCCGTGGTGGAAATTGTTTCGCAAGACTTTAGGGAGAATTGCAATCCGTTGAAAAATATTATTGTGCCGAATTCTGGCCAAAGAATTGCCAATGCAACCACAGAGCTTTGCTTAATCTTTACACACAAGCGGCCTTCCTTTCATATAGCTAATTTAATTTTATATATGTTTTATCATTCACTGTTTACCCGTCAAAGGTTACTATCGCGTGTTTGGGATTTCATAAAATTTGAAGAATTTAAGTGAAAGCGGTTACTTAGTGGCTTCCTTCGCTTGTTGACAGAATCATCGCATCTTATATCATCAGATTAACATTTTTCATAACGTAAACAACAGGAAATTTATATTTAGGAAAATCTTTACCATTATCGAAGCCGTTTCACATTTCATACTGTCGTCTTGCTAAAATTCGTGTCTTAGAACATGTGAGTTGCAAAAGTTGAGTTAAATTGTGAGCTCTGCGTCTTGGCCAGGCTGCGAAGAATTCAGAAATGAAAGAGTTAGGGTTTAATAACGAAAAATTTCCTCTTATTTTTACAGCCAGCATATTTATGAAAGAGTTTTAAAAAGTTCGTCAAATAACACAATATCATACATAAAACTATCGTACATTATTTAATTATGACTGTAAGAGATAAAATGGCTTTTTAAACTTTAAATAATGTGGTTGACCGAGGATTCGTATATCAACTTTCCGATCTATAGTTGTTGATGATTTTGAGTCCACTCTCAAGTAAAACGTAATTAATAAAAACAATCTAAGTGCACCTAGACGCCTGTTTATAAGTATCCATGGCAGTTTATTAAAGAGTTACCGAACCATAAGGTAAACGACAAATTACTGCGAGAAACGTGCGTTAACCACGTATGTTTATATAACCGATAAAGGTATATAATAATATGTAATAGGTGCGCAAATTTTGAAAGGAGGGCCGAAGGAGAAATATTCAGCAGTAAATAAATTGTTATTATAGATTTACCGATACTAGGAACAAATCCAATGACAATGATCCAATGATCTTTTTGCTGATATTAAAAAAAATCCTCAATCACGGCATGGGAAATAATTAGGTATAAAAAATTACACTTTAAAACTTTTGAAACTGAAGCGAGGACATTCAGCTGCGCAGGCTGAGATGGAAAAGCGGAGGGCGTCGAATGGATTAAATGAATGAAAGCTCAAGAGATGGCGTTGGCGTTTTCAAGAGAAGAGACTCTTGAAGAGGTACCGGGGAAAAGGTCTTTTGCATACAAGAAGGGAAAGTATGAACAGAGATAGTTGATATTAAGTGTAAGCGAAAATGTGGAAGAGATTGATGGGTAATTGAAGTTAGGGAAATTCGGAGAGATATGGAATTAGTAAACGAGAAACAGTTGTAATTGCGCCAAGAAATCTTTGAACGGCGTCGAGCAGCTTTGAAAGTGTTATTACCTTCGAAATTAACTTCAATATTGTGTTAAGGAGCGTGAATATTATTGGAAGGTGTGATGGCTCATTTCCAATCTCATTAATTTCAATACTAGCTTTGCTAAATGCTTCATCTATTACTTTGTCCTTCTCATCCTTATTCCCCCTCTCTTTTAGGGTCGGCTGTTAGTATTGAAAAGATGATTGGTGGTGATGATGATGAATTCGGTTTTGACGCTGATTTTTACTGGCGGATACACCTAAACTCGCCCACCCTCATCAGGAAAATCGGACACACGCAAGCACACGCACGACCATTCCCTATTCAGAAAGATCCTATCAGTCGGGATTCGAACCTGTGACCTTGTGGTTAGAACGCTAGCATTAATTATGTAAGATTTATATAACTTATTTATTTAAACTATGATAACAGAGCATTTGGACCACATACATAATAAAATAGGAAAGAATATGCTTGAGTATCCCAAAACAGACTTAAATTGTTTGAAAACAGTCCCCAATATATGGGAAGAAGAGTTTATAACAAATTAACAGTTGTTATGAGACAAAAAATGTTAAAAAACAAATAAGTATTCTTAAAAATTTTAAAAATTCTTAATTAAAAAATGTTACTATTCAATAAGAGAGTTCTTTAATGATGTTGATTTAAATATATAAGATGTAGTGTTGTACTGTTCAAATAGTAATCACTATGTTAGATAATGAATTTTTATGTTATGTATTACGTTATATCCATGTACCATGCTACTTTTGTGTATAATTTTATTTATATTTTCAAATTTATACATTTGTAATGTAAAAACTGTAATTTTAAAGGTGGCTACTGTAACCATAAGATTTAAACAGACGATATATCAATTTGCAAACAGATTTTTCCTTTACTCTGTTAGTGCTGCAAGTGTTTTGTATCAATAAACTGTTCTATTCTATTCATATATTAGACCTATTTTATTCATTTATATGATTTTTATACAATATATGTTCACATATATTTTCAATTGTACTTAATTTGATATTACTTGCATTTTTAAAACAACTTTATTATGTATTTTAAGGATATTTTACCACAGGCTCATGAGTTTGTAAAAGGTAGCATATTTTTGGATACGTTTAAAAAGTGATAGTTATGCATTAAATACGTTAAAATGTATTGTTTTAACACTAGAAATACATAATTCAATTTAAAATACGTTTACACTGGGGAATACTTTATACTTTTGCCCATTAAAGTTATTTACTATCGGGCAAAAGTTTATTTCTCGGGTACTTTGGTAAACTTGTTAATCTGTTTGAACTATTATTAGTTAATTATTTTTAGACTTCCTTATAGTATATACTTGACTTACTCGATCTGCATAAAAATAATCACGCGACAACAATATGAAAGAAGAGCAGTTTATTACATGAGTGCCCAAGCAAGTCCGCACGGTAGATAACAGTTCTAGCGATTGCAATAGCGTTATACGACATAAGAGCACCGAAGGCTTTAAAGCGGTCCTAATATCTTTCTTCAGTGTTTAGTTAAATTTCTATCACGAAAACTTGGATCCTCTGATTACATAGGTGTAACTTATCTAACTAATAATACAATCACTCATTGAAATCATTCGCGATTCAATAAAATCTTATCTTGTGTTCGAAAAGCTCATTTCTGCGGCCATATATAAATCGAAAAGGTTTTATTTTCCTTTTGGTACAGTATAAAGAGAAATTATTATTCACAGTGCTATCACGCTGCTTTTCCGTGGACCTCTTACGCTTATGGTAGTCTGGTTCAGTGAGGAAAAAAGGGAGAACTACCTCACTCCTCATATAACATAATATGCTTCATTTCCTCTCCAAAGCTTTTAGTGGCTAATAGTAGAGGGGATGTAGTGTAGGATGTTGGGGATCCTGTAAGTCAGATAGATTGGGCAGCTTACGGATATGTTTGACGGTGAATTTTAAACTAAATATTCAGGTATTCTTTCAAGTATACTTTCTTGTTGGCATAATCAATCTTCATTAAATTGATAAGTAAGATAATCAGTAATACATTATTAGACCCTATTAAAGAACGTATAATACATTTTTAATTCAAGGGGTTCTTACTACCTCGCGTGGTTGAAAGCATTTCTTATGTTTCCCGCTCATAAGGTTGGACAACATGGTGGTTTAAGAAAAATACAAGGGAGAGGAATAGATTAGCAAGAAATTAGGAAAAGCATCAAGGCATGTGGGCAAACTCCGGGAGAGGAACTGAGAGAGAATGGAGTCGATGGATCGCAAGAAGGCAAATGAAGAGACGTGCTCTCGGTAGAAGGGAGAGAGTATGTTAAAAGAGGTCTGTGGAAGAATGAGTAAAGGAGAGCAGAAGTGGGGGCTCTATAGAGACGTTGGATTGGCCTGAGGCTAGTTGGATGCCTTCCAAAGGCGGGATCGATGGTGCCTCCTTTTCTCCAGTTGTGCTTGAGGATCGTGAATGCTTAGCTACAGGGTAAGGGAGATATAAAAAAGGATAAGGAATATATGAGGACTTGCGAATAAAGGGTCCGGAGGGGAGAGAGAGCGTAGAGCCAATGAATAAAACAAGGGTAATAGGTTGATGAAGAATGGCTCGGGAAAAGGGCAACCCGCACGAAATTTGAAGGATAGGAAATGTCTGGAAGAGGGAATCTAGAGGGTAGGAGTGAGAAATCACAGAGACCAGGAAATCTGGGTCGAGAATAGGATATGGATGACTAAGAGCAATGCTTCTTGAAGTGTGATTCGTGGACCCATTCACAGGATCCACGAGGTCGACATTATTTCCCAAATGACACTGAATATGTGTTAATGTCAAAAAGTTATCACAAGGCATACTTCGGCCATTAATTTGGCAAGACCACATTCCTGGTTTAGGATTTACGAACGTCAGTTTTCGGAGGTAGTTTTATCTTCAGTTCTTCTAGGTCTCATTAATTTTCTTCTACATTTGAGGTAATTTTGCCCCATCGGGAATTGAACGTGGGGCGAAGGCGGACGCGTTACCCACTTGGCTATTCTGGGACCTTTCAGTTTTTTAGTGTGTTACCATGAGAGAAGTGAAAAATATCGACGTATCTGGGACCCGAACACAGTTCTTCCGATTTTTGGACAGATGTTCTAACCGCTAAAATATCAGGTCGGATAAAATTCACTCCATTTGTGGGTTGCTATGTAAGCAAAGTAAACACCTCTACCCTTATCTTTTTAATACTTTGATTACAGCTATATTAGTAAAAGAAGAGCTAATGATTTTCAATCGTCAAATAAAGACGCGTTGTTGTCATTATCATTATTATATCACGGTTGACACAAAAAGAGACGCTCCTAAGCCGTAAATTAAAAATATACTGCTTATTGGTGACTTTCTTGGTTCACTGATGTTAGAATGTACGTACTTCCGTTATCAAATAAACGTTTACAGAATATTATTCGACCTATCAAATTTTAACCTAATTGGGCGATTATAATTTTTCACGGAATTTCAATGGGCATTCATCCCGAATTCTTGGAAGGGAAATATGGGCACCTTCTGACCGTATAAAAAATATCCTTGCGGGTCTCCAGTGGTTTTTGTAAGTTTAAATGGGTTTTGAGGTTTTTATAGATTTTTTATATTTATTATATTTTTATATAATTATATTTATATATCTATAGATATTTATA
>KZ308327.1:2822010-2834061 GCA_000376725.2 Ladona fulva | reverse complement strand
TATCTATAGATATTTATATATTTTTATATATTTTCAAAAATCTGTTAAACAAAGGTTAGATCAACTACGAGAAGCAGACAGTGATGAGAAATAAGAGAGAGGATTTGAAAGAAAAGGAATGTGTTTGATGTAAAGTGCGAATGAAGGCATTCATCAGTGGAGCGGAATGGATGGAATAAAACGGAGATGGCCGTGAGAAATTAGCGTCTATGGGCGCTTGTTCTATGTGCCAGCACACGAATAGAACGGTTAGAAGTTCGACGAATGTGAGCGCGCTCCTTTGATTCGTTTCTACTAAATTGCTTCATGGGCTGCGCCGCTCTTCTTTCTCGGATTTCCTTCTTTGCCTTTATTAATTGCTTCCTTTCAGATGGGGACAGACTCCTTTAGAGATACACTCCAACTAATTAATTGCGCTTGCCTTGACGTCGCAGAACGGTGATCGACTGCAGCGACGGATAATGGGAGAAATCATCGGTAAGAGAGGTGTATGCATAGTAAATGGGAATACAGCGCGAGGGATAGGGCTGATTGGCCAAGGGTGGAGAGTTGAATTGTAAGAGGAGTTGGAGGAAAAAGAGAAACAGGTAAAGAGTAGGCAAAGTGGAAAGGAGCGAGGTATAAAGGATAATCGGAAGATCGTATGAAAGTGGAACTTCAGAAGAAAATTGAAGTTTGGGTTGTATGAGTTTTGGAAAAGTGAATTGAAGAGATGCGATTAATTGTGGAGACCTTGATATAGTGGTAATCCTTAAAGACGAAGAAAAACAGCTTATATAATAATTTACACCACAGTGGATAAACTGTTTTCTTATCTCAATGAAGTGAAAGAGAGTTTTGAAGGTAAAATAAAGTGTTAATGTGGATAATTTATAACTGTCAGTATTGGAAGAGATGAAAAGGAGAATGTGTAACTGGGAATAACTTAATTGTGCGATGAAACTAATGAAGATTGTTTGGAGCATAGAAATAACATACATATATCGATATATTTTTAAAGTGTTGAATATGATAAATTTCCAGTTTCATTTTTCTTGAAATTCAAAACCGATGTGCTGGAGTAGAAAATTTTAAAATAGATTGATAAGAAAGATTCGAGAAAGTGAAGTGGCAAATCACATGGGAAATCTTATAATTTACATGATAACCGACGAGGCATCACATGATAATTTCGAAGATTATTGAATGGTGAAAGCTATGAATCAGCAGAAGCGGAGGACGTCAGGGGCTATCAGAACGAAAAATCATATTTGTTTTTATTATTTTTCTAAAAGGACTCTAATACAACACTATGTTCGTTCTATGTTATTTACGAATGACAGAAGAATACTTAGCGAACGAAATTTTACGCGAAAAGTTAGGAGGGATGATGGATTTGAGTAATGGATCACTTTACAATAGTAAGTTAGGATGAGGAAGAAACGATCGGTTGTTTAGTATTGTAGGATGTATTTAATTTGTAATTTATTACAAATCCCTCATCAGAAATCATGAAGTGGTTCACCTGTTTGTGGGAAAGTCGCTTTCTTCTTACCCTTGGTCAAGGACCCCAAGGCTCAATCTCAAAATCCATTTGGCAATTTTTTCGGTATATAATGTACTATTCAAGAAGAAATGAACGTGACTGGAATGATGAATTTGAAGGATGATGAAATTTCAGTAACTGTTGCATGTAGAACTATTGGCATGCTTGCGATAAATCTTGGATTGAGAGAACATTTTATTCAGAAAATTTGGGGGGAAGATATGTGATGGAGGTAACATGAAACCCAAGTTTGAAATGAAGCAAATTTAGTTCCGCAATAACGTTGAGTTGTAATGCTCTTTGAGGAAAGGTAACTAAGTACATATGCACTTGACTAATCCTATTTGATTCGACTGTGATTAATTGACTCTAATTTCCCAAGCTTATGAGACATTCCTTAGGGCACATATTTAAAGGTCGTTGATATCCTCTTCTGTAACACACCCATTCTCAAAGGATTCCATTAGATTCAATTATTTTCTTCATAGGATGAAACATGACTAAAACACTTTTATAACTAAAAAACTACCTTTATTAATATAAATGTACTGGGCAAATCAACTTCTTTTCACCGAGAGAGCTCAGTACCGTTAGGATAGATAAAGCGTTAAGTACATTACAGTATTCTTTCTAACTCTTTTCTAATGATGTAGTGTAGATAAAGTATTTCTATAGTATTATTATTACAACGAAAATTTTAATTTCCTTTATCAAAGAGTTTTTTTTGAGTTGTCTTTTGCAGAAAGAACTGGTGCATTCCTAAATCAAGTCCTTTTCAGTCCACTATATTAAAATATCTATGGTTAAAGGAAAGGAAGGTAACTTAGTAGGTTGTAAAACCTACGAAAATCCCAAAGGAATAACAAGTGTGAAAAATAGCGACACGACTGGGAAATATCTTAAAATATCTATGCTTAGGATATTTCAGTAATCGTTCGTAGGAAAATCCTCTTTTACTTCGGTCGATACGATAATGAGCGTGTACAAGGAAAATAAACGCAAGGACAAGTCGTTTCAGGGACACGCCGAAAGGTGGCTGGATGAACTGGATGAAAAATTAGATGTCGATAAACTGGATGAAACATTTAAAAACATATTTGTTTTGATTACAAAGGCAATACTAAAAGCGATTCTATTACTTCTAACGTAACGTAACAATAGGAATCAGCGATGGATTTTTAACATTAATTTATTTTAATATAACAGTATTTATTAATATTTAACATTTTGTTCTATCACTGTTTCTTTACTAATGACAACGCAAAACTACAGAAAGAGATATCCCCCTTACAGTGTTGTTTTCAAAGAAATTCCAGAAAATTACTCGGGTAAGTAGTATGATCGAACAAAATGACATGTTGTAATTGAATTATTTTTGTAACTATGAGTTTCTGGATGCATAAGCATTTTGACAATTCTGAAGACTGAATTTAGTCATATTGGAAGCGAAAAGCATGCATTTCAACTTCGTTTTGGAAGTAGGATATTTGTAATGAATGTTATATAATTTTCAGGAAACTCTGTTTCTTAAATTTAGTATAGATTGTGATCTTATAAGCATCTTAAAATGTTTCGTTCTTTTTGTGTAGCTTATGAATATGTGTTATGGTAGTACTGGGTAAGTGCTATTGCGAAAATCCTGCTTAAATATTTCGTTTTTCTGGAAACCGCTGATAATGTCATTGCTCTTTTTATATGCGCGTCCAGTAACTGCCGTTTTTCCTTTACTTTCTACAAACGGTTTCTAAAACCTGGAAATCTTGCAATTGAAGCTTTGTTTCAATCTCAAATCGCCATTAGGATTCAGGTTAAGTTCGGTTTGGTAAAATAACAACTGCTGATTTATGAATATTTTCTTGCCAATTTCACACGCATATCATGAGGAATACGTATATGTTCCCGGTAAAGGTATTACACTACGCTAATATCTTCTTTGATACCTGAACTTCTATGACGAAATATGCCTTTTAAATTACCATGGGTTTAATACTAAAAAATTATTTTTTATATATACGTAGAATTTGGTTAATAAAAATGTATTTCCGCTTAAAAGCCCCTGCTACTTCGGCTGATCCTGCAATGAGCGTAAATAAAAGAAATAGCTGTGAGGACAAGTCGTTTTAGGGACTCATTCTTTCCGCGAAGGATACGAGAGAACAATAAGCTAAAGAGGTAACCCGAACGCTTGTTTACACCCTCTGCCACACGCCGAAAGGCGGCTTGCAGGCTATTAATTTAGATGTAGATGAAAAACNAACGCAAAACTACAGAAAGAGATATCCCCCTTACAGTGTTGTTTTCAAAGAAATTCCAGAAAATTACTCGGGTAAGTAGTATGATCGAACAAAATGACATGTTGTAATTGAATTATTTTTGTAACTATGAGTTTCTGGATGCATAAGCATTTTGACAATTCTGAAGACTGAATTTAATGATATTGGAAGCGAAAAGCATGCATTTCAACTTCGTTTTGGAAGTAGGATATTTGTAATGAATGCTGTATAATTTTCAGGAAACTCTGTTTCTTAAATTTAGTATAGATTGTGATCTTATAAGCATCTTAAAATGTTTCGTTCTTTTTGTGTAGCTTATGAATATGTGTTATGGTAGTACTGGGTAAGTACTATATTTCGCTATTGCGAAAATTCTGCTTAAATATTTCGTTTTTCTGGAAACCGCTGATAATGTCATTGCTCTTTTTATATGCGCGTCCAGTAACTGCCGTTTTTCCTTTACTTTCTACAAACGGTTTCTAAAACCTGGAAATCTTGCAATTGAAGCTTTGTTTCAATCTCAAATCGCCATTAGGATTCAGGTTAAGTTCGGTTTGGTAAAATAACAACTGCTGATTTATGAATATTTTCTTGCCAATTTCACACGCATATCATGAGGAATACGTATATGTTCCCGGTAAAGGTATTACACTACGCTAATATCTTCTTTGATACCTGAACTTCTATGACGAAATATGCCTTTTAAATTACCATGGGTTTAATACTAAAAAATTATTTTTTATATATACGTAGAATTGGGTTAATAAAAATGTATTTCCGCTTAAAAGCCCCTGCTACTTCGGCTGATCCTGCAATGAGCGTAAATAAAAGAAATAGCTGTGAGGACAAGTCGTTTTAGGGACTCATTCTTTCCGCGAAGGATACGAGAGAACAATAAGCTAAAGAGGTAACCCGAACGCTTGTTTACACCCTCTGCCACACGCCGAAAGGCGGCTTGCAGGCTATTAATTTAGATGTAGATGAAAAACTCCGACTCGATTTCGAATTGAGATAAATAAATCGATTCGACAGAAAATCAGCAATTCGTAGTTACCTAGTTTGAACTCGAGTCTTGTGTTGCAAGGATTCCTTTCAGGTTCAGAACATTCAAACAATCAACTGAAAATATATTTTATGCTTAAATTCTACGATCGGTGGAAGTATATTTATGTTATTCCCAGTTTACCATCCGTTTCAATCCATGCTCCCAGTAAAATCCTATTCTCTATCAAATTAACTCTAGAGCTAAGAAATATGCTTTATCACCGCGTAGTCTTGGCAGCGGTAAATATGAAATGTGTATTTTTATCGAGTGTTTCGCGCAAGCCAAGTGGGATATTCAGTTCTCCTTCACCTACTTGATGTTTTTCGAAAAAGGAGGTAGCGACAAAACCTCTGAAGCACATATCTTAAAGGTGGTGGCGCCTTCAACTGCGACAATGGCAACCTATCCCAAGCTCCTTTGTTCTGTCCGGGTTCCCTGGCTCAAGACCAGAAAAGTCATTAAACTACGCGACTACAGGAATGTGCTCTCTCCACTCCAATTAATAAAACAGGTGCTGCGCCGGGACGTTAAGGAGCCGAGAGGTATAGCGTGTAAAAGGGAGTTGCGGGTTATATTGACGCATTTCTCGAGGAATAGAGGAGTAGAGAGACTTTGTGAGGGAGAATAGAAGGACATTAACAACGACAGATTTTGAATGACAGGATCAGAACTCAGTGATGGAAAACAGGGGATAGTATATCCGTTTCGGAATTGTTTGGTGAAAGTATGATCATTTCGATTTTTCATTGTAATTATCCGTATTTGTTGCCAATATTTAATCACAGTTTGCATCTGCTTATTAGCAAGTTAAAATCTAACTATAAAATTGTTCTACCTCGATTGACCTTAACTGCAATGGCTGACTCTAAATTTGACTGACCGCGTTTCAACGACAGCTGGTTCTTTCCAACCGAATTGAACAGTTTTTTGGAATCTGATAATCGTTAAGCATAAGTTGGGGTTGTTTTAATTTTGAGATTCACGTTGCAGATTTTGTTACGAAATACATTTTGAATCTTGAAGATTGGATTATTGCGAGTTCATACAAGTAAGAATTTTTTATTTGAGTAATATGATCAATGAAATGGCCAATATTCAAACCATACACAGTTGTTAACAATGGGAACTATATTTTTTATGACATTAAATTTCAATTCTACACACACGTTTCAAAGGAAACCATAATATCAGCGTTTCTATAAGGAAAAGGATCACGGCTGTGGTAGGACATTAGACTCCGAGATAAGCTCCAAATAGCCGTGTTTTCGAGCAAACCAACCGTTGAAAAATTCCAACCAGCAGGGGTTGGGGTTCACAGTGGTCGCTTTTTGCAAGTACTGTCCTGAATACGTATTTTGGCAACTATGTTACCATCTTCGGAAGAGAAGAATAACTAATATGACGCTAAAATATTAGCGTTAATGTGCCAAGATTGACTGGTTTTTGAGACTCAAATGTCAAGTTAATTTTAAACGAAGTTCGTGATATTTACAGTACGTCGTAAAAGAAATCGATTCTCTTATGGTTTTATCCGTTTCTCATCTCCATCCTGTCGATAAAACGGTGCATAAGTCATTCAAACGGACTTTTCCCCAACTTCGATACTATTCGCTCGATACTAATCGTATTTTCGGGACTCCTACTGTATTTGTTAAACCTACTGAACTCAATAATAATTAAATTTTACGTAGATGAATAGTTAAGTTGAATAATTGAAGAAATGAAAATTAATCGGAATGAAGTGTCTCCTTGTAGACAAGTCGCGATCGATCAAATATTCTACGACGTTAGACCACCCTGCGATATATCATTAGCTCGTTTCGGAGTTCGCGAGATTTTCCCAACCTTCTAGGTACCTTTTGTCCTTACGAATGTTCGCATGCCTTAAGTCCTCAACCCAAGACGCGGTGGAGTACTTTTCCGATCGGAGAGACTGGGATTGGGTTATTGGGCTGCCCACGGGAGTGATGAGTACGTCTTCACTGCAAAGGTGCGTAAGGGCGATGCAAGTATTGGGGAAAGTGCCAGTGAGACAGCGGTTGCCCTGGAAAACGTAGGATTTAGTCCACGCGTCTGTGGGATAGAATTGGTAGTCAGACGTCGAAAAGGCAATTGCTGTAGGGCGTTAGGAAAAGAGGCTCGCTGGAGGATCTTGGTCTCATGCTTTGGATAAGAGGGAAAGAAGGAAATGGGCTGCAGGTGAGAGATGTGGTTGTGGACGAAGCGGAAGGGTAGCATCCGGAAGTGGAGGGAAAAAGGGCAGCCACCGTGAAATATTTTTCTGAACCCTTTTTCCTCCCGCGAAGGATGATTAAATGCTCGGGAGCATCCGGATTATCTGGATTTTCCGCCTGGAAGGGTTGACGTCGCGAAGGGATTCCTTCTGAAGGACTGGTAGATTGTTCTTTTTTCACCGTTGACTCTTTGCGCGCGTGAAAAATTACCGGCGGCGGGGGCATCGTGTGGAGTGTCTGTATCGTAGGTATCTATTAAGTGTTTTCCCACGTAGACGTAAAATATAATTGTAAGTCTTGATAAGATAGGGTTTTCCCGTCAATAAGACGGGTGTAAAGGATTAATAATTGTTGTGATCCCTATTAGTTACATGGGCAACGCGAATTTGGTGAAAGCGGTCCCAGGTTCGATCCCCGATGGGAGCCTAAATGTGCGAAATAATCTAAGCTGTCGAAGCAATTTTAACGATACTGCTATACTAATTTTTTATTCAATAACACAATATGAGGCTGATTTGGTGGAGTTTTGTGCTTTCCACGAACAGGAATTAATGTCAAAAATATTATTAACTTAATTTAAAATTCAATACGCTCGTCATGCTTCAACGGACGAATGATATCCCTCTGAATTTCGTCTTAATATTTTAACTAGTGATTACACTGGTAAAGCTTGCATTACGAGTACTATAGTGTAGAAAAAATAGATTTCGTAATTTTCCGGAAAAATAAAATTAATTGCGGACATTTACGAAGTCTTACGGCATTCCACAAGTATTGCGTGACCATATCGATTTGTGTTATTATAATCCTCAGAAATTTTTCTGTGATTTCATAATTTGCCTGTTTTATACTTTTTGGTTAAGTCTAATTTTCGAGAAAACACTGTAAATAGGTGAATATAAATTTAAATCGCTGTTTTTCTGTCTTATGTGCATTGCGAGAGTTTAATATCCTGCATACATAGCCTATCTTCGGCTAAACTTATACCCATAAATGCAAGGAGGATAGTTATCAATATATGCCCAATATATTTTCTACAATATTGATTAACTGAGGAAATAACAGAATGTGAGGCAGTTACTATGTACCCTGAATCTTAATGAAATATTTATCGTTAGTGACCTTAGAGCTCATGATAATCTTATTCTGATATTTTGTATTCGAACAAGATTCAGAAATTTACATAGATACGTTATTCATTTTCTAGCTAGACTCAATATCCTCGTTTACCCACAGTGCACCTTTATATTTTCCTACCCTTAAATACATCTTTCACTTTCACATACTTAGGCCTGATATTATAATGTATACTTAAAATGGACATTAACTAAAGTTCACTTTCAGGCCTTGCATTGTAATGTTTTGTTAGAGTTATCGTAAAAATTATAGCAAATCTCCTGTATTTATGATGAATTAGCATGGAGAAGCACAATAACCTTCACTTTAATTCTAAAAAAACAATGTAATACTGGGCTCTAAAGTGAAATTTAGTTGAGGTCCATTTTAAGTATAGATCATAATACCGGGTCTTAGTGTTGTCACCTCCACAATTACTGTGCCCTCTGTTGGATTCCTCTAATGCAGTGTCCTGTCTTGATCCAATAACGCACTATCCCTCCCATCTGCGCTAACATTTCTTTAGGATACATTCCCACAGATATCTTGAGCTAATATGATCTTGATATTATGATCAGAAGCGGATTTACTTTCACGCGTGGAGAAATATAATTATGTATAAAGTACAATCAATACTTGAAAGCGCGATACCAACATTAAGTATGCTACGAATTCTGAGGATAAATCTCAGTATTATTTTTTTGATTTACAGAGAAACAAAAGTCGAATCGCTTCTCGCTGGTGGTTCAAAATTTGAATTTATTAATATAATTTTTGCCAACATTGCTATAAGTTGAGATTAAAGGTCTCTTTTGTGCCCATTTTCAACTCTTCTCTGTGTGTTTAATATTCCCACAAGATAAATATCCAAATTATTAAAAAATCAGAATATGAGTAACCAAGTATTTAATCAAGGAGGAATACAATTCTTAGCGTTAGATGAACTCCGAAGCCTTTAAGTATTTGCGTTTTACTGCATATAATGGTTAATAGTCGAAAACCAGAACTTCTTTTTAAAATAAAGATGTAGCTCTATATTTTTTAGGTTATCTATTTGTCATTAGAAATAAGCGGGATTCAATGGCAATTATTTGCGGACAGGTCATTACATAGTTTCTAATTAGTGAATAATATGATTGAGTTTTTGAAGTGATGTATTAATGTTTTCATAGTAAATGTAAGGGCGAGGGTGCTCTCATATTCTGTTATTACTTTAGCTTTTCATTATTAAGGTTGTCAAGCCTTTTGGAACAAGTGAAAGTATCAAAAACAGATCTCGGCATTAGGTATATTCAGTATAGGTTCAGTTTTTCAGAAGTCTCGATAGAGGATTTTATATGGCCATTTATTTAACTTCAGTTGAAAAACTGATTTATTTTCGAAAAAAAAAAACACTTTCTCCCATATTCAATTAGATGATTTAATCCTCTACAGATGTAGCTAAAGCCAAAATGCTACCGAACGCAAAAGCAGAAGGAGCTGAAAGCTCACAAATTTTTCCTCTTCGTCGAAATGCGTCTAGTTTGCTTCCCTGTCTCGAACGCTGAAAGACACATCGGATTAAACTCCATCGGGAGTGCCGAAATATATTTTTTGACGACCTTATTTATCCGTAACGGAGTGAAAGGCGTTTTGAAAGTTCATGGAAGAAATAGAAAGAGCGAAAGGGAGAGTGAGATGAACGAGGGAGGAAGATGGAGGGAAGTCTTATATGGAGTCGCGGGAGTGAATTAAATGGCAGTGTATCGTTACATTTTTTGGAAACTTCCTCTCCTTTTATACCCCAGCCTAGAATTCACTAGACCTAATGAAAGCGTCATGGTGATTGAGTACAGAGGGAGAATGGCGAAGAGAAAGGAGATGGTGAGCGAATTCCTAAGAAAGCCACCCAATAACAACCCACCGCCTCTTTCTTTCAACACTCTTAAGACAAGCACAACACACTCACTCAATTAACTGGCGTTCTCTATACATTCGGAGGACTTCCATCTCTGTTTCTCCGTTACCCTGTTTCTTTCGAGGCTCCTTCATTCGCTCTTCTCTAATCATCGAGCCAACGAGACCTATTAGCTAATGTTAGCGGATCCGATTCTCTGAACTCGGTTACAGTGTTTCTATACTTGGTATAAGAAGGCATTAAATATCATTTCTAATGATTAATTACGTTGCTATAGATGTTACAGTACAGCTGCTGCTCTTGCCATACGTGACTGATGTGGTTCAAGAAATTCTTTCCACTTCATTTGATTTAGATAAATAATTTAGATTAAAAGTTTACGATAACTATAAATATAACAAGATTAATCCTGTAACTTTGCTTATTGACAGCGTAATGCAGTCATAGATATACTCCTTTTAAATGAGATCCATATGAAACCACAAACGTCTGCATTATATCCTTCCGCTGCATCATATATTTCTGATGGTATTTTCTATCAGGCTGCAGAGGAGCTCTGTCATTATTGCCTGTACCTCTTCTATAATTGAATAACATGTCGCTTTTAGCGCCAAATTTATTTTCGAGAAAAGGGTAGAAAATTTCAGTGCTAAATCAGGAAAATATGGAGGATGTTCAGAGGTGGCTACGTATATAATGATAAAAATACTTGACAGATAAAGCAATGTGGGTGAGTACGTTATCCTGGTACAAAGCCCACCCCTTCCTCCAATATATTTTCATTGGAAACCATTTATAAAATAATCTGTGGGTAGTTCCCACAATACAAGTGAATGGTGATCGCTTGAGTTTTCTTAAGAATTGAAACTATAATCGAAAACGAGCTTAATCGTATCTTAAACCAGGAATTTGAGCGTATAGAATGCATTTTTAGTATATATTTATATAATTAGTAATTTGAACATTTTCAGAATTATGAAAATAGTTAAATAGCGCAGACGATAGAGGGCCTCAGGGACCCCCTTAGGGTCCGCAGATCACACTTTGGAAAATACGGAGCCATGTCGATGTGTTATGTGATCGGTGTCTAGCCAAAGAGAACCCAAAGGAAACGCATCTCAATGTGCATACATCAGCGTTCTTGAAAACTGTGTATCAGATATTTCACTGCGGTCTCATTATTTTTTCACGACGACAAAGATATGTGGAGCGAACGAGCAATCTATGTTACACTTTCAAGGCAATACTCATGGCCCAAATATCTCAATCCGCAATCACTCTTTTTCTTTTGAGGATAACCATTGGTGTTTATTTATTTTTCATGGAGGAAGTTGTAGGAACAGAATATGTTCGATATTCGGCTTTATGCATGATTCATTCTTCTCTGGTCATGAGGTCTTCTACAAAAAGGGAATCTAAGCTGTCACGAAAAGGATTTGAAAGACAATTCTGCGACCTCAGTGCAGTGACCAAGGTAAATGCAATTCCTTTGGTGTGGAATTCATTCTAAAAAAAGAAGTTAAAAGTCTATAGCAATCATAATCTCCTGGTCTACGGGCTGAATACTTTACTGACAATCAAAAGCACCCCAATAGTCGCAATAATCATTTTTCGAATCGTTTAAGGTTGCAATTTGGCCTTCTGGTGAGGAGGAAACGACCCAAATTTTGATTAGCAGAAGGAAATATCTTACTTTAACTACTCTCAAGATACGAATCTGAGCATTCTACATCTACATCTACATAAATACCCTGCAAGCCGCCTTACGGCGTGTGGCAGGGGGTGAAAACACCGGGCGTTCGGACTATTTTTTTAGCCTATTATTATCATGTATAGTTCGCGGAAAGAATGAATTCTTAAATCGACTCGTCCTAGCATCTACCTCTCTTATTTTGCGCTCATTGTCAGATCGTCCAAGGTAGCAGGGGGGTCTCATAATATCTACTATATCTTCCGCAAAT
>KZ308327.1:2783790-2802066 GCA_000376725.2 Ladona fulva | reverse complement strand
GGTCAATTGTTCACAGTCCTATGTTCAGACTTACATAATTTTCCTTTCCTTACTTATTTAAACTAAATTATTCATTATTTTCCTTTTATTTTAATATTCTTAATAAAAGAATGGGACATTTTCTTAGGCCCGAGAGACCTCTTCTACGTAGACTCAATGTGCTTAATAACTATAGATTGGATACAAGAGGAGACTCTTGAATTTTAGTCTTCCTAAAATAAGGACGCCTAATAATATGATAATTACATCTCAACAGAATTTTTTCATTTTAAATTCATTTACTATGATTATAATCGAAGTAATTAATAATTAGTAATAAATAATTATTTTATCTCCATATCTCTATTCTAAAGCAAGTCGCTCGAAGAATTTGGAGTAACGAATAATCGGCATAGCGTTTGGAGTCTGTTAGAGGTAGAGAACAATTGAGTAACAGTTAACATAATATGACCATACTTATCATAAATTAAAAGTTGGGGGTCTTTTTTCGACTGTTTTCTATATTTAGCTTTTAAATGTATACATATGATCCATAACAATTTATTTTC
This sequence comes from Ladona fulva, assembly GCA_000376725.2. Classification (NCBI taxonomy): domain Eukaryota; kingdom Metazoa; phylum Arthropoda; class Insecta; order Odonata; family Libellulidae; genus Ladona; species Ladona fulva. The sequence goes on along the minus strand of KZ308327.1, from coordinate 2,801,518 downwards.
CCTCGATACTATAGAAATCTTGATTGACGTAAGACTTCCAATTTTTAGAAAATGGGCATTTATATAGAATATAAAATAAATAGACAAAAAAGAGCGATTTACTCGCTAAAACCATGTCACAATCGAAGTTTTAAGTCGTCCAAAACTATGATAACTTAAGCGTGAAATTGTCTAAATAATTTCCTATTCTAGATATTACAGTATTATTTCAGTAATAAACTCCTTTTTGGTTATTTCTTTTCATATTATCATATTTATATGAAAAAATTTGCAATTTTACACATTAACTGGTGCTTTGACTCAATTGGAGAAGAAAATAATTTTTAAATCCTTCCGAAATGTACTGTGGCTTATCAAGTTTAGAAATATTTCTATGAGGCATTAATTCTTGAGGAAATTACATGAACAACATCATGACTACGTTAGAATTAGTGACAAAAACCGAAGAAACCTGGACAGTCTTGCAAGTCCAACCAAAGTTCATAAAGCTACTATAATATGAAGGGAATAAGAATGAGAAATGTGTAAGCACTGTTTCTGTGCGGCTTAAAGGAGAAACGGTGCTGAGCAATATCGACAAGTCTGGGACTAGAACTCAGGTCTCCCACTTTCCGGGCAGAGCATATACTAAACTACCATGTATTTATGGTAGTTATATGGGAATGGTAATCTAGTGGTTAGAATATAGAATACCAACCTGTAAATATATTTCGGTTACAGGCCCAATCGTGTTAGATATATTTTGCTTCCGTTGTTCCTTGGGCTGCCATAATATCATAAAGAAGTATAGCAAAACATATTTATATGGAGAAAGTATCTATTCAATTAAACTTTCCGCTGAAAATATTCTTTTAAATTACTCATAGTTATTGAAATGTTGCTGGTTTTGTTCAACATGTCCATCAGTTCGATAAAATATTCAATTAATTAATTACTCTTTTGTGAAATACAGCTTTCAAATCAATGTATCGCTCGCTGGGGTCAAACAACATTACCTATGAACTTACTCTTAATATAAAAGATTAGCGCAATTTAATCACTCCACCGCATAAGTAGAAACATGATAGTAAATAATGGCAGCAAGCAACCTTTGCCTTCCATTTTCTCCTTCTTTCTTCCTCTCCCCTTTCAATCTCTTCCCTCTTCTATCCGTCCGATGCGCCATCTCCCCATTCACACTCACTCGTTTCCCTTTCTCTCCCTTGTTCTCCTCATTTCGCTCGCTACGGTCGAAATTACGTTAATGGTTCCTATGAGAGGCTATGGGATGGGGATTTCGCGGAGGGTTGGACCGGTTGTTGGCAGCTTTGGTACGGTCGTCGGTACGAAATCAATTGACGACACCTTCACGGCTGTTAGTGGCTTAGGGAATTAGAGCACAATTTTTGCGACACAAGGACCAATCTCGTCACTTGGAGCCTCCTCCCCTCCCTTAGTTCTCTTTCTCCGTATCCATTCTGTTCTCTATCTATTCTCCATCTCTCTCTTTACATCCCTTGGGGATGCTGTCGTCGATTCCCTTGTTAGTTGGGGGTTACCGCGCTCCAGTTTACTCGGGATTGTCAGTATTTTTTCTAAATGACAAGACCCATTTCTGGGATTACAACAAAACGAAAAGCATCGGAGAAGGACATTTTAACTGTAGTACCCGAAGGAATTTTTGCGTGTTTATTCCAAATTTTTAGAATCTATCCGTCTATCACGGAGTAAATACTATCGGGCATCTTGTTTTTCAGTCTTCGCTTCATAGAGATGGTTAAGAAGTGTGCAGTCGAGCGTCAACTTTGCTCCTGTATTAGTGAGGGTGCAATATTAGTACTGAACTTGGGGGTAAATAAATCGACTAATTTCAAAGCATGAAATTCGCCTATGATATTTGTTTTGAAATTGAGGATTTACGACACAGAGGAGAGTGCGGGTAAGCAGTTTAACGATATGAATAAGTACTATAAAAGGAGAATGATAAATCATTTACTCGATAAAATACCTAGGATCCTACTTAGCATTAGGATATATTCCTGTCTAGGATGCTGCACCACGAGCTCGCGGTTTGTGTGTGTGTCTCATTTGCTGTTAAATTATAGCAGTTATTTAAAATTGGGTAGATATTTCGCAGCTCAACACTTGAGTCTTGAAATTTCAGTTATTCTAAAAAACATCCCGGAATAGTGTCATCAGAAAAACTATCTTCTGATGACACTTCTGATGATATATCTTCTGATGACACACATTTTAGCATAGAAGTAACATAACATCATCAGCCATTTTCAGTCCGACGTCGGATGTAGGCCTCCCAAAGTGCTTTCAAATTCTCTATAACATGAGCTTCTTGTTGCAATGTTATCCCAAGGTAAAATTGGTCTTCCTCTTGGTTTCTTCACATCTCATGGTGTCTAGTTGAGAAATGCTAACGTAACGGCCGTCCTTTCTTCTCGCAACATGGCCTGCCCACATCGAAGTAACATAGAAATGAATAAATAGATTACTCTCAGATGGCAATACGGTTTAGGTACTGTATCGAATAGCTACAAACCTGGATTTTTATGTTTTGCTAATAAAATGAGGTGAAACGAAACATTGTTTGTGCGTAAGTGTTTATAAAACGTCTAAATTATGGCGTTAGTTATTTATTCAGCAAGAATATCTAAGGGGGTATTATTACGTCGGAGGCGTTACATCGAACTTTGTTACAATGACACATTTATACGCTTTTGACTACAAATATATAACAAACCAGGCAGTGTTGTGCAAGTCTTTACGATTTGATTTCTGTTTCATTCAATTATTTACCAAGATAATTAATAAAATAATTTTCAGGTTAAGGTCAGCAGGATCTATAAAGTTTCTTTAGGGGGTGTTTGGGTAATTACTTACTTAATTTTCTAAAGTAGCGATAATATCAATCCTTTAATCCTCTCCGATCGACTGTTAAATTGCCACACGGTTGTGAAAAAGTGCAATAGATGTCAATTTATTGCTTGTTTGAGTTTTCATCATGTTCTATGCAAATTGCTTGTTTTGTAAAACCGTCAAGGGGGCTATGACTGTCCTTTGGATCCATCAATGTTCCTGGGAGTATAAAACATTGCTCCCTATTCAAATAAAATCATTTTCTATGATTTATTAATTCAATTCAATTCTTCCTTTAATACTGGAAATAAATACGATTTAAAAAATGAGTGTGTTCATTACAAAATCTTTATGCCCAGCATTTCCCTGCCATAAAAAATCTCGTTTTTCTTTTCAGATTCAATGACTGCGAGTACAGTTCCCTTTTGCGTCATTCCCAGCATCACCCTCTTCACCTCCAACTCATTTTACCTCCCTCTTCCAATTGACCTTCCCCATATTCATTACGACCTCTCCACTTTCTCTCCATTCGATTGTCACGTGCTCTATTTACCTCATTTTCTCTCAATTCCTGTCCTTCCCTACACTCTGTACCAACACCTCTTCCCCTCACTCTCCCGTCATTCTAACTCACTGTTGCCAAGGACGGCGGTGATGAGTGCTGCATTTTATTGCTCATTTTTTCCATCGAGAGGGTCTCGAAGGGAAAAAATTGACGTCACTGGCGGAGAAAATTGTTTAGCGCGCCGTTCGGATTCGCGTGGTGCGGATCACTGCGGTTGCGGTGCTATTGGCGTGCATAGCGATTCTCACGGCGGAGAGATTCGATTGGAAAAATGTGCGCGTGGGGCCTCTTCCGTGAATTTGATTGCTTATGCGTAATTGTAATTTGAGTCAGTTGTGTGAAATGGAGACGAATGATGAATTTTTCTCGCGGATTCGTTTCATCGTTGGTAATAAAAATGCAGATGAATTTCCAATGATGTAGATTTTATTGCGACGCGAAATGGACCGATTTTTATTTCAATGTCCGGTAGAAAACTTACGTTATAGGTGAAATGAGTGGACAGCTATGAAGTCAGATGAAAATTGAGGACATGAACTTGTACAATACTTTTGCCACGGAAGCAGTTGGGCTGGTTTGAGTAGGATTGTTCGAGAATAGAGGAAATTATATTAGAAAAAAATTGTTCTATGTATTTCCGCCTAAATACCCCATCCAACATAGTTCTTTCTGTCTTTAAAAAGGCCGAAGGTCGGTTGGAACCTCTTACAAAGGCTGTAAGAGGAAAACGAGGCTTACTAGGCAAGATGAGGTGTGAGGAAGTTTACCCTTGTTTTCTCACAGAACCATAAAGATATAAAGCAGAACAACTCCATGTGAGTGACGTGAAATGGCTTTAAAAGTAGCACTCAATAAGGAGACTTAATGGCGTTATTCATCATCACTCAGTAACTTTCATACATTCACATCCAAAAACAAGATGGAGACAGAAGTAAACGAAAGATATATTTTTCTTCCTCTTGTACCAAAAGACTCATGAGAAATATCCCAAGGGAAAGGATTAAGGTGTCTTCGCACTTAAAAGTCTCTAGGATGGTACTTCTATATGTTCTGGCCGGATAACTCAGATGTCAGAACAACCAACCGGAAATTGGGATATCTGAGTTCAAGTCTCGGTCCTGTCAGACTTATCCCGTGCTCGTTTCTCCTTAGGGTTTTTGAAGAATATTGCGTTCATCATGATATATTAGCAGGATTTAGTTTTGTATACCTCTCCATATTCGAAGGGAGATCACATATTCATCTTGAACTCCTCCCTATTTAAGTCTATTTATCTGGAAACATCTAAGCCAATTACACTATAATAAAACCCCCCAATTTGAAATCCAAGTGACCGTTAAAGCCACGTCGAAATATTTGTATTCGAAATAAATCTGATATGATCAAGCTCAACTTTGTGGAAGGGAGCCATACTAAATAAGGTAAGAACATGCCTGAAGATGTCGATTTGACGAAACTAGTCGCCTCTGTGAAATAAAATATATCTGTGGAAGTTACTAAGTGTTCTTACCTTATTTAGTATTTGTATTCGAACTAAACAAATGGGTTACCTATCATTTTACCATTACATTTCCCAAAAAGAGAAGGCTCTGCTGTTTTAATCATCTTTTCCGTTTCGACCAAAATTGATTTAAAGTAGGATTTTCAAAGATGTTTACTATATATTAAATATAATAATGTAATGTATCCGTTCTTAACGAATGTTCAACCAATTCCTGAGTTGGTAGTATGGTGTGAAATAAATAATCTTCTCATTTGGCTCGCGGGTATTAGATGCCTTATCGAGAGATAACACTTGTGTACTGCGCGACTTATAGTCAATTCGCTAAAACATTACTTCCTGCAATTATAGGCAATGCTCACAATGTAATATAAAGATAGGTACAGGGATGTAAAGATAGGGATGGATGAATAGGTTGGTACATGGAGGTAAAATCGCGGAAAAGTACGTAAAAATTCATTTATTTAAAGAAAAGAAAGTTGGAACACGGCTTTTAATGAATTAGAGGTTTTTACAAACCTCCCGTAAGCCGTATGTCGGCAGGCGGAACTAGCGTTGAAGGCAAACGGGAAGCTCCGTAGAACCGATTTCTAGGAATGACCCAAAGCACATTTCAGAAACAATATCCCCATTCCCAAGGACTCCACAATTTTAATTGATTTCCTATTTATGTATATGTTAACGTAATTTTGAACCAAATTATTACTTCAAATTTTCTTCTATTCGTATTTAGAATTATCGGAGTTAAGATATACGAAAAAATCCTATATTGTTTAAAATACTGCTCTGTCTTTGAATTAGAAGATATTTCGAATTATCCGGCATAAAATAAAAAATATTAAAAATATTGTGTAAGGGACTAGATAATCACCACCGCTCAGAGATCTATGCATTAATGTGTGTGTAGGAGCTCCCCATACCGGAAACTTGTACTCGCCGTATGTACTTGCTGTAGAGGAACTTTTTGTTTATCAATTCCGGTGCTCTCCGAACTATACCTCACTAGTCTGTTCTGCCATGCAATGGGTTTTTTGTAGCAATCGAACAAATCACATGATGTTCATAGGCAATTTTCATTCCTATTCCTTTGTTTTCAGAGCAAACATGTATTTTTATCATTTTAGAATTAAAAATCCATTATCGTCACCTCTGACTAAGGATCGTTAATCAATTTTCGGAAAAAATCGATGTAACAGAAAGTCGCCCTGTATCTTTTTTCTTTTTTCTCACGAAGCTCTTCATTCTGAAATATTTTTCTAGTCTTTATCTTTGAATTTCACAATTGATTGAGGGAAAGAAGTTTGATGAACTTCCCAAAGCAATATTTTCCAGAAAGGGCTTTCATTTTTCAGACATTTCTTTGAATTTTTGAAGTTCCTGATACAGGTTTTAGTTATAAACTAAAATCGATAAAATCGAATCAGATATATCCTTAATTAACCCTCATATTGAATAATTTGGAAAATTTACTATTTAGAAGCGCAATTTTTAGAGATTAAAATTTTTAGTTCGATTGCCCTAAATTTTTGATGCAAAGGCTTTTATTGCTTATCGAATTCACGATAGTTGAGTTCCCCTTCGGTAGCACGCTGTCTATGTAACTATGGATGATTAGATTTCGCTAGGTGCTTGTGTCTTCCTCAGGCGTTTAAGGAAAATGCTGAAAAATTGGCGAAACGTCATCCGCAGTGACCTGCGTTCTATTGTGCAAACGTTCAGTTATTGTTACTGTTCATCTAAATGCGGGAAGAAATAATTTTAAGGTTTTGTATTCTGCAGATGAACTTAACCAAATTTAAGGCTAAACACTTCCTGGGAGGTAAACGAGGAGAAAGTTCGAAGTCGCTAAGAGAGTAATCTTATCTTTATGCAGTGATTCCTCAACTTACGAACTTAATTCGTTCCTGACATGAGTTCGTGTCTCAAAACCCTGTTTTCCCATTGTATCTCACGGTTCATCAATTCATAAGTTCTGTCTTGGAAATTTTGGAAAAAACGTTATTTAAACATCTGCACGTTACAATGTGATACCATAGGGACCTGAGAAAAACGTATTTAGCTGTAATCATTGAAATCATCTTCGGCTATATGTCGTTATACAAATATAATCTTCGAGCAGTTATGAAAACGTGTAGTTAGAAAGGACTTGCCTATGACCGATCTCTTTGGTCGATTTCTCTGTCACTAACAGAATTTCTCCTTCTGAAAATACCAAGGAAAAACGTGAACGAATCAGAGAAGCTCAAGGCTACGTGTGTGAAATCCGATGCTAAACGCTAAGATTGATGAGCGTGATCATTTTCAAATGTCTTGTGTCCAACACTTCCTACTCTATGTTCTAGGTTATATGTTTGTCCTATTCAACCGATTAGTTTGAAAGAAAAGAAAGCTGGAACACGGCTGTTAATGAATTAGAGGTTTAAAAACACTCCGTAAGCGTTATGTCGGCAGACGGAACTCGTGTTTAGAGACAAACGGGAAGCTCCGGATTACAGGTGAAATCGGTTACGGAGTGTTTCTAACCGATTAGTTTACCGAAAAGTCTTGCATGATATAATGTATAAAATTTATTAACAAACTTTAATTGCGAAATATTAAAAAAATAATGCACTCCTTTTGGAATTGCTATATTTTATTATTTATTATTAAAAGATAATTTATTTTAAATATAAATCTAAATTATTTTTCTGTATTTACTCAATGTTTTATAACGTTATCTTTTCACATTACCACCAGGTGTTCTAGCCTAACATTATTGAACACCCTGCCAAACAAATCAGAAAAGCACTTCGTATTTTCCGCAAAATTTATTAAACACGATCGGTTTCAAGCATGAAGACCATCCTCAGGTCACGACTTGAGGATATCCATCCTGGTTGAAACCATAGAGTAAGGATATACTCTTAAGGATATCTTACTCTATGGTTGAAACCGGTCATGTTTAATAAATTTTGCGAGAAATACGAAGTACGTTTCTGATACGTTTTCTTTTCATTTATCCCCAAATCTTTTCAATCTAATAAACAAAATGTCAACAGTCTTCAATAACATTAGGTTCGAAACTATTAGAATTTTACCATGTCCTGTGAGCTTTGCTAATTGATCACTGAAAGCTCAACTGCTTTTAGTGAAAGCTCAACTGTAATCGAACTGTTAAATATAGTTATACGACATAATTAAACTATGAATATCGAATAAAAGATTGGCAGCGATCCGCACGTATATTGTGATTTACGTATAAATAATGTCATTCCCTTTTTTGACTATAGAAACTCATTTTTTGCTAAGTTTTTTTACGACCTTTCCATCAAAGTTAATTTTACTCGATTTTCACAAAATTCTCTTTCAGTACCTTTCTCAAGATTCGTAGATAAAAAAGTGTATGATTATTCTTAGAAAAATTGAAATATGTAAAAATTATCTATAAATACTCACGATATCTTGAAAACATAACAGGAAAATCTCTTAGAAAGGATATTAGGGTGTATGTCATAGGGTAGTGTTCTATTACGTAAGCCATTTAGTGAATCATAAGAGAAATGACAGTTCTTTGAGTTTAAAAAGGAAGAATTAAAATGGAAAATTTTATCGTTCCTGGAATTATATTGAGGTAAGTATTAAATAAATAGCAAATATTCATCAGCTGTAAATGATGTAGAATAATTAACAAGTTAAATTTATCTGTCGGTTATTTTCAGCTATCCATATGAAGTTGGTTGTATGTATGTAAAAGAGAAGTAAATCAGAGGTTTTTATGGTGTATATTTTGTGTTTAAATTGCTTCAGATCAGGATATATTTTTCATCTGAAGCAAATGGCTATTTTTATTCAATGGTACGGTATTTCTATTTTTGAAGCTCTAGTACTGTGAAACTAAAATATGAATATTTGTTTTCATTTACATCTCGTCCCGTTTCTCCTGTTATTTTTCTGACTTTTTTATTCATTTAAAATGTTTTGATGAAAAAATCATCGCTTTTGGAAAATTACCTATTTAATGTCCCCTTTATCCTATTTACAGTCGGAACTTTTGCTCACCTCTGTAAACTAATTATGCTAAAAATATTTATTTGATTCAGTGAGATGGTCTCATCTTCCAATGAGACTTATATCACATGAGTTGGATAAGACTTTTGAGATATTCACTTTCGCCTGCATTTGTTAACAATCGAAACAGAGGAAGAATATCCGAGCAGTCAAATAAAGCGAGCGGGATTAACTTAGCTGAAATGGACATGGAACGTCAACCTCTTGGCACAAGAGGTTGGAAAAGGTCATGGCCGAGTTGTGAGGGATCACGTCACCCGGAGTCGCTCTGCCCTCAATTTTTTATTTCCATAATTTTTTAGGAGCTCCTCTATATCTCTACCTCTCCTTCAAAAACTTCCCTCTGCACTGCTGTAAACGGACCCGCTCTCCTTGCCAGAAAGCGTTTTGTTACCAGAACGAATTTTTCTTCGGTATTTTTGTAAATATGGAGTGCGCGGTATTTTTTGTTAAGTTGTGCCAATTCTCGGAGATCCCTTCCTTATTTTCTTCAGTTTTGACTTAGAGATTCCAGCAAACATGGTCAACAAGAAATAATTGAAAATTAACCCTGTAGAAGGAACGGGACGAATTTGAACTGTGTGTACTCGTATCAAATCTAATCTCTTGTGATTTTAACATTCTGTAATTAGCATGTAATTCCTTTGAAACGTAAAATATAACGAATTTAAAAAATTCATGAAACTAAAATTTCTATAGAAACTATGCATTCAGCGAACTTACCGATTACCATATTATTAAATGCTTTGGTCGGAGACAATCTCAACCATTTAATAATCGAACTACCTAAATATTAAATTTGCATTTGGATAATTCCGGTTACTCCGCCATTATCATAAGATGTTACTGGACGTTCATGGGTTAGTGGAAAATATATTTATCTCGGAATGAAGCTTAATTTATTTCACTGTGATTAAAGGTATTAAACTGGATACTCATAAAACGTTAATATATAAACTAAATATGAATCAAACACGATTTAAAATACATGAATTAGTAAGAGTATCTCCATTTACCCGAGAAACTCCTTCTATATCGGGGGACTACAGAATCCGTTGAAATATGAAAAAATCTCACAATAAATCATTTTAACAGTTTTTGAATGTGTGGGCCGTCTCCATTCAATATTTACATCAAATTAACATACGAAACATTGTAGAGAAATTGCAGCCAAATGTAAAGAGTGCTGATCACGAATACCCTACGGTGTCTTCATTCACTTTAAACTTTCCTGAAATCACTCATCCCAATCAATCGCTTACGTTTTAGGGCTACACAAATCCTGTCATTGGAAATACAAATAGCAATGGAATTGAAATTTTTTTCTGAGAGAGAGTTAGAGGAGAAAGACTGTTTAAAATGAGGTTGACACGTGAGCGAAAGAAACGGCGACGGAAAACGACGTGGAGAGTGGTTAATGAGCTTCAGTTTTATGAGTTTCCGTTCCTCGTTTCCATTCTGCTGCATTCTCGCACTCGATAACGTCTTTGGCCACTGAATATAATCGCTCCGTTAGCAAGATGTTATCTATTTTATTAATTAGTTTTCTCTGTCTTTCTGCCGTTTTCATTCATCGCGTGATCTTTTTCGGATAGGAAAGGAATCACGCCTCCGCTATTCATCGAATTTAATAAAAATACGAGTCTAATTATAGGATTATACTGCATAATAAAGCCGCAACAATAAATCTTTCGCTGAGTCTTCGGTCTTAGGGTCTTAGCCCTCCGACGAAAGATATTTTTATGTTTGATAAATTCTACGGCTCATATATTCGACTAAGTCAATCTTCTTTTACTAAATAATTATCTTAACTTACTTAATTTTACTAATCACTTAAGGATAAAAACAGGAATATTTCTATTTACTGCTTAATTATCTATTATCACATTCATAAAAACATTGTGATATACATGGAAATGTGATGTACATATAATGGAAAAAGATCATACTTGTATTACTATTTCATATGTTTTATAATATTCATCGTACTCCATTTTTGGAGATTTTTAAGTGAGAACAACTAAAATGCATTCATCGTAACGTATTTTATAGCGAAAACCAAGATTCGTTATCGCAAGCCATTCTTAAGTCATATCGAAAAAGAGAATCAATTTAAGAACCATTTTCGTCCCCTAATTGCTTTAATTGCAGCTAACAGCTACACCTTATAGTCTGTCGTCATCTTAGAGTTTTAGTATTCCTGGCAAGTACAGTCAATCAGAATTTTGTAATGTCCTATTCTCTTGATTTAATAACTTGAAGTGGAAAAAACCATGTCCTAATAACATGAATGCATCATCGAGCCGCGAATGGATCTTTCGGAAAAACGCCAGAAGTGGAATGTGTTCAAATTCAACTCTAATTCGTAAACACTGCGAATCCTCTCTACAATTGCTTCAAAGATGTTTATTAAGGGAAAAGGAGGAGAAACGTTTTGGATTCACTTACGTTCTATGGTGCTCATAATTTTCTGGAATTTATTTAGGAAAGTGTAAAAGGTTGTTTTAAGCGCAATTTTTTATCTAGTGATTCATAAAGGATCCTGTAACGATATATTCTAAATTGATGAAATATTATAAAATGAAAATATGTGAGCATGAATTTTTAAGTCCTTAGCTAGTTTATTTCTGATTTTTATCACAACTTTATCCTGAGAAAAAATTGTTCAGAATTAAATGTTTATGATTTTCCATGAATACTTACATTTCTACAGGCTATTGTGCGCACGAGTTATAGCTATAATCTTTATGAATACTATATATATGTATGTATGGATGTGGAAAAGTTGAAAAAAGGTAAAGAATTTTATAGCTTCCTGGAATGCTCAGCAAAATATTCGTAATCAATTATTTACCTAGATCAAGGTAAATAAAACGACCTTGGTTAAAGGTTGTTATTGGAAATTAATACGAAAGAATACCAGTTAAATTTATTGGAGCACCGCAAGGAATAAAAGCATACCGAAATATACACTTTTAAACTATTAGAAACACTCTTTCGATTAATTCGCATACATTCGCAGCTGATGAAACATAAAGGTCATTCTCAAAAACCGTCTTCGGCGTTTTATAGCTCATAAATTGAGTATTCCTGTCGCAGCCTCTCACGTCCCTTCATATCTGTTTTCTTTGTTGGCGAGACTGCTTTTCCCATCACTCCCTCCAAAACGACAAGTCTTTCCCTTCATCATCACTCGAAGACGCTTCAGAAGGCCTGCGAAGTGCGTGCCAGGCGCGTGACTTTCAGATTCCAGACAGCGTGTCGGAAACGCGGAGGAAGGCGCAATGGTGATAACCTAAGGACCGGGAGAGTCTTGCCTTCAATTGCCCGAGTAGACGATGAATTATCATTTTCCTTTTTCTTGCATTCCACTTGAGTACGACTTTCTCGCGTAGACGAAGAAAGCGTTGCTTCTCTTATTATCCTCGTTTTCACACCGCGATGCTAAGTTCCGCATCATCAAGCTTCCCTTTACTTCCAATGGCCGTAAAACTGCGTTCTACAAGCAGTTGATCTTTTATAGCTTACAATATTGAAAAGCTTGCAAAAAAGGCTTTATATTAAAAATTATGAATTAAATATCAGAATGATTTAAAATTTATATATCTTCTGAAAAATGATGCGTCTATTTTGAAAACTGCAAACTACAGCTCCATTTTTCCATTGGTGGAGTACGTATATGGATGCTCTCTAGCCTTCTATAGTATGTGGACAATATATCCTTATTTTTTTCTGAAAATTTTTGGCTACGAATAAATTATTTCCTTTCTTTCACTTTCTTGAAAAACTTGTGGTTTAGTAAACGAATCTTCCACGGAGGTTTTTAAGGCAAAATTATGCCTCTTTGTAGCATAGCGTATCGTTTTTATGCTCGGCTTCTTCTTTCAAATATACTTAACCGGAATATTTATATATTTAAAATTGGTATATCATATTTAGATTTTTGTATTTCTCGAATACCATATGGGAAATGTGAACATGATCTAACTTTTTTGATTGCATTTTAAGATGATGGCTTATTCTATCCATTAGTATGATTAGTAGATATTTACTATACAATCTACCTTTTGAATTCCATATTATGGTATACGCAGGGCCGATCTATCCGTTGTCCGAAACGATGAAATGAAAATGTAACATGACGTTTGAAATGTCTATTCGTGCTTACAGCGGCCTAATTACCACAAGGTTCCTTTTGGTGTGGAATATTTACGTATAAATTGCGTCGCCTCTTTTGCTCCGATGGGATTAATTCCAGACTTAATATACTCACACAGTAACTTAGTAGGACGCAGAAACTATCTTGTTCTTAACCAACCTGAAAGTAGACGCTCCCATTATAATATGCAAATGAAGCGTACACAACCCATTTAAAAAAAAACGACTAGCCGCCGTTTTTGTTTCGCTATAGGAGCCCTCGATGCCGCAAAAAACTCCGGGGTTCTTCGGTTACCCTTTATTTTCCTCCGCAGTCGAGAACGATTTAGGGGCTGTGATTGCGTCGAAGAAGGGAATATGTCGTTGACAAATGGGAGCAGCAGTCTTTTTGCTCCCATTTTAAGGTTTCATTGCGTCTTCATTTGAACTATAAAGAGAAAAATATCCGCACTTGGATCTACAACCCACAAAATCACTTCATTAGACTAATTTCATATTCAGAAACATTAGGTTCAATTAATTCATTTAGGTTAACGAAATAATCATATTTTCATTTCCGCCGTTTTTTAATTAAGTGCGTGTTATTATGAAGTTCACAGGGTGAGTTTCTTGATCCTGGGATGAGCTCATAAGGGTTGGTCACTAATTATGAGAGTTCTAGAAGAAATGAGTCTCGGAGATGTTTAATTTTATGAAGAGATTTCGTTTCTCATTAAATCTTAAAATAAAACACGCGTTACTAAAGAAAGAGTCTAATAAGTTTGAATTCTGTTATCAAAATATAAACGCTAATTAAAGATGTTGAAAGTCGTCGTTACTCATGAGTAATATATATAACTTTTGTTACCCTTAATCTTGATACGGACCTGTTCCTGCCTTTTCCTTAAAACTTAGTTAATTATCAGTAAGTTTCGCAGGTTTTTCCACACTCCCCTTCTTGTGAGTGTTTTCCTCGAATCGAAAATAAGAGCAGAGTAAAGAATGCTTTCCAGTTTTGCATCAAGAATATTAATTCTTCGGTTCTGTTTCAGTTCGGTTTTCACTACGGAAAAATACGGTGTTTTCCTTTTTGTTCCGGTTCGATGCCCTGCCTAGAAACGGTTGCGCTTACAGCTTTATTGTAAAAAATTTCAGGAAATGACTTATACAGCTGCCGGTAACGATGGAAAGAAATACTCCTCGCATCGCAGATTCTTTTAGACCAGCAACCTAATCAACTCTAATTTTGAATAACGCAAACTTAACCATGAGTGATAACCAACCTCCTTGGGTGGATTCATTTTAAACGTCTTCTTAAATTTGCTTATTACTGTGGCCTAACATGAAACTACATTATAATGCTACCCTCTTCGCGTACCAGCCAATAAAGAACGCGTGACTAAAGTCTGGGTAAGATGCAATCAGCTAGCATTCTTAGACGATTTAAGATAGCGTTCACCTATTCGTCGGACGCCTTGAGGTTTTTCTTTCTCTTCTCTCTCTCTTCCTATTTCCTCGCTGCGACAGTGAAGATAGAGATGATTTGCTCCTTTTCATTTCACGGCCCGCGAGAAGATGGTCTCTCGAGTGTTAAGTTTCAATTTCTTTCCCTGGAAGCGTGCCTTGAGAGTCACCCGTCATCTTCGCGGTAAAAGAACCTCAAACAATGACTGCGACTCGAGGGCTTAATTCGAAGGCGAGACTGTGGAATGTAAAACAAATCGCTCGAAAAATCTCTCGCGCCTCCTCCGAGTATTTTTTGCGAAAGGCCTTCATAATTTGTAATATGGTTCCTAGACCGTTCTCAGGAACTGTCTAAAGCGGCGATGTAATTTTCCAGGTGCTCCACTTTCGAGGGCTTCTCACATCGGAGGGAGTATATCGGACGACACGAAGAATTGGAGGCCAAGATTGCTTCGATAACGTTTATTATCTGCTGTTCCTTAAGTTTCTTTAGTTGAGAATTCCAAGGGAATTGAAGGAGAGTGTAAGAGCCGATGAGAATGAGGGATTCGAATGATTACTTTGAAATGAAAGGATGTTCATTTCTTTGACGAAAGAATTGAAAGGTTGTAATCGCGGAAGAAAGAAAAGGAGAGCTAAGCAAACGGAAGGGACAGGCAAATAACTTACCTTTGAGGTGGAAATAGGGGCTGGTAGCAAAGTGGGTAGCGCGTTCGCCTTTGATAAAAGTGGTCCTGGGTTCGGTTCCCGCTGAGGTCCTATTTGCATTTACATACTGATCCTGCATGTCGCTATTAGCATGCGGCAGCGGGTGTAAAAACACCTATATCCCTGTCTACCTCTGACTGCAATTAGCTTCTCTAATGGCCCAGGGGAAAAACCACCAGAAGTCGCTACCCGTCCAGACGATTATTTCTTTGTCATGCTTTTTTGTTATCCTTGGGAGCTCGAATTTGCAGCCATATGTATAAGATAACCTCGAATGTCGGAACAGTTAAAACATTTACTACGTGTAATTAACATTTCAAAAGTTCAGAAATAGCATTTATATTATGAAATATTAAATGAAAGGAGCCATTACCATTATTATTATAATATTACCTCTGTATTAAGGTTCTATATTAGTATTCAACGCAATATTAGTGTTATAACTCATTCGTTGCCTTATGGCTTTTCATCAGGAGGCAGTACTGTAGTTCCATTCCATAAGACACATACATTAGGACACCGTCATTATAATCCATAAATAAATTGCATTCATTTCATATTGAATCACATTTTATATACCATTTACATAATTAAGTTCAAATATATGCAATATATAAATGAATTCTGAAGAAGGTCATAGCATTAATTAGCTCGTATATATATATATACATATATAGACCTATATATTTCTTTTTCTATATTCACGTATGATTTATCAGGGTTCTCATTGAGCCATCTCTGGCTACCTACTCTGAACCTTAGTCTCCACTGTTCACCATCCTATGGATATGTATAGAAATGTGTTTGGGACATACTGAGCCCTATAAATTCTTTCGAATTTCTGAAGCGCATAAGTTATTCATCGTTCTACAGTCGACGTAAATAAACCTAAGATTCGGTTATGTTTTGATTTTTCGCATTTTATTAGTCTGCTGTAATCAATCACGGTCTCTCTCTGTCTCATTGAAACACACAGACTTCTCCGTCTGCAAATTACCCAAAATCATCGCGTTTGCCCGAAGTATAGCAACAACTCCCGCAATAATGTTTACGTCTCGTCTCCCGAATTCCGATGAATATTTCAGAATGGGATAATTTTATGAAGTTATCTCGGGGTGTTCTCCACCACCTACTACGCTGCACTGTCGCCCCGCAGCAGCGTGAAGCTTTCGGTTGCCATGCGTTGTTTGCTCCTGGGAGTAGTTTCGCCGGATCCAATTATCCTCCTGGTTGTTTGCACAGGCGTGATGCAAGAGAGACGGTGTGAGGGGGAATGCATTTTAAATGCACTTCAATTCGTAATGCTGCGGAAAATTTGCACCAGCCTAGTTTGGTCGTCCTTGGGGGATTGTCTCGGAGAAGATACGAGGATGTTTGGGTGCTTCGAATAGCGCAACAGACGTTTCGTCAAACAATCGAAGTCCGTTCCCGGAAGCTGCGCTCGCGGTGTGAATCGCGAGAATTAACTACTTAGAATTCGGTCCATTGCAATGTCATCCTCTAGCGACCAATGCTTTAGTGTTATGCTGTCGAATATTTTTGAGTACAAGTAGCGTTTTGTCTAAAGTTCTTTCAAAATTCGATGAGGAAAACTAAGATATCGATAGAGTGAATGGTTCCATCACTTTCTAAATCGGATAATAGGGTACCGGACAAGTTTTTCTTTCATGTTCAATGAAAAGGGTAAATAAGGGCTCAGTTACGATTGGGGAATCAAAAATACTCAGGTTTTTAACTACCCATGTAATCAAAGAATCAGTTTTGAAATACCCGGGTACTCGAAGAAATTACCTTTACTTCCCCTTTCTTACTGGCGTGAAACTGCCGAAATCGTTATGTTGAGGAATATAATTTCTGGAGATTCTCTTGATTATCACGTCTAGTAAATTTTGATGTCCCGGCTCAAATCACATTAAGAGTTTTACCATTTTGGGTCCCTACCTGCCGAGTCAATGTGTAGAAATATTTGCCAATTCCCAGGATGCTTAATACTGCCAATGCTGTTCCCAATGAGATGCAAAAGGTTGATATATTTAGCATTAAGGTCGACTCTCTGAGAGGATCGCTAAATATATCTAAGAGCATAACATTCATTAAAAACTTGACGTATGATGATTTAACTATTAATCAGATTGACTTCCCTTTCTGTTTTGTATTTGTTTTAAAATTAATCATGTGTTTTTATTTTATTCGGATTTATCTTATCAGTATTTGACGCATTTATTATGTTTTTAATATAATTACACTTAGTGGGTCCTACCTGTTTGGGTTAGATAATTAAATAAATATTAATAAGACATAATCTTTGTTCAAACAACTTCATCCTAATTAAATACTGCGAAAAGGAAATTGGTTGGGAAATCTGTAGCTACTTGTCAGTATGCAGTCGTTCTGGAAAGTATAATGGATGGAAAATTTTCCAATGCTCGAATAATTTTGTGGACGTACTTTTTTAA
>KZ308327.1:2744227-2782830 GCA_000376725.2 Ladona fulva | reverse complement strand
ATCGGTTGAAATTAATTCTTCACGAATCAATCATGATCAGAAATCGCACGAACAGGTCTCTGAAGTCATCACTTATTATGGCTTTATTAATTTATAGAAATATAAAACGGAGAAGTATTGGTATGAATATAATCTGTGATAAGGTAAGGTAGGTTAGAACAACTAAAGTATTGTAAGAAAAAGAGAAGATTGGATCACGGCTGTATATGAATTTGAGGTTTAAAAACACTCCGTAAGCCGTCTTTCGGCAAGCGGAACTCGCGCTCAGAGACAAATGGGAAGCTCCGGGTTACCGATTTCTGGGAAGCCCAATGATCATTTCAGAAGCAAGGCTTCCATCCTCGGGGGGTCTCGACTTCCTTTGTGGAGACCCCCTGGTGATGGAGAAACAAATTGTGAGAGGGGTTTTAGCGGGGACAAGAGAAAATGCAAGAGAATAGCTTGAGGACGAGGTGCTCCCCTTTATGCGAGTGGGTGGGATGCTTTAGGATGAGGTGACCATCACGAGATTTTTTTTTTGCTTTTCATCCTCCAACCCTTACTGGGCGAATTTATAAGCAACCTCTCCTTCTGACATATCTGATTTTCACTTGTTCATCCCCTCTCAATAATTGTACTTCCTTCCTGTACCGTATCCCTTGTTCCATTAGATCTTCTTCCATACTGACAGCTCTCTTCTCAACAAATATTTTTGCGCTATAACATACCCTTTGTGATAGACAAACAATTTACAGGAACGGAATAAAATATGATCACGGACCGCAGATGAAGAAATTTGGGATTGTATGTATGTACATAATATTTGTATAATTTACATCGAACACTTATATAAGCTAAAAAAAGACCAATGGATAATTAATTAATGTAAATACATATCACTGTAGGTTGGTTGTAATTTTTGTGGTAATGGGAGGTCATCAACTTTGTAATATACCTTACCCATAACCGAACAGCCGGTCGCATTTACTCACGGTCAAATTATTGTGACAAGTTTTGCTCATGTATTTTCAATAAAACAAATTATATATAAAACAAATCTTAAGCCAAAGTTGACCTTCTGACGTAGTTTAGGAAACGAAGATAAGTAAAGACCGAAAAGTTTTGATTTATTTCTCAGCGTATACATCCATAGTCACTCCACCTCTCAGTGTCTTCTTTTATTTCCTTTCTCATGTTATAGTTCCAAGAACTCCTTCACCATATTTTCCCACATTTTTTGCTCTTTCACCCAATGATCTCCCGTTTTATATCCCTCCATTGCTTACCTGTTTTCGGATGTGCAGACCAACATCCAATATCTTTTCTTTTCCCACGCTCACTCTCTCCTAACTTTCTTCTTTTCAAACCACTCGGACCTATAAGTCTTTCCTCTTCTCTTTTCCCTCAATTCGAAAAAAACAGCTTAATCTCTCTGTTTAGTCTTTTCCTTCTATCTTATTTTCTCTATTTACCGATAGTTTCATAGCATTTATTTTATGTTCATTACAAGTACCGTTCTCTTACTTTAATATGCTGCCTCGAATTTAGCAGATATCATGCCGAAACACTCGACTCTTGCCTTGCATCGTACGAATAAATTTCTACTTTACATGTATGGCATGTATGTGTCAATTACTTTTTTCAGGTTCCTCGCTTTTTTCTATTTTCCTTTTTCTCAATGCTATGAACTGTTTTTTTCCTTTTTCCTGCTCAATCTCAACATTCTTTGATTCTGTGATTCTTCGGAATCCTCTCTCTTTCCTTATTCCTTACTTCTCCTTCATGAAAAAAGTGTCTTCAATACACCGATTTTACGATATTCTCACCGAATATCAATTATGAAGGACAGTTTAGTAAAGAAAGTGCAATAAATTTTGTGATCTTTTATCTTATCAGTATTTGACGCATTTATTATGTTTTTAATATAATTACACTTAGTGGGTCCTACCTGTTTGGGTTAGATAATTAAATAAATATTAATAAGACATAATCTTTGTTCAAACAACTTCATCCTAATTAAATACTGCGAAAAGGAAATTGGTTGGGAAATCTGTAGCTACTTGTCAGTATGCAGTCGTTCTGGAAAGTATAATGGATGGAAAATTTTCCAATGCTCGAATAATTTTGTGGACGTACTTTTTTAATGCTTATCAATCATAAATATAGCAAAGAATTTCTCAACACAACTTCGGCATATTTGGTAGATTGGGTACGCTGAGTAAAAAAAGTGAAAAAAAGGCATTGTGGTATAATATTTCGTGTAGAGCAAATGAAGTTTTCATTATATAGGTAAAGAACAGGGTATTTGCTCATTAAACGAATTCTCGAGATTTGCAGTCAAGATGGACATTTCATCGAGATTTACACATCTGTGCGAGCTTATTTGTTAATTTCAGGTTCGTCGAATCATTTTGCAAACTGATCATGAATGAAATCTTTAAAACTTGGACAGTAACCAAATTTTACCTTCCGATTCTAATGCTTGACGAAAAAGATGATTCAAAAGTATTGCTTACATTTCAAATAATACTCGTACGTTTTATTTAGGGTAATTACTCAGTATTATCTGTACTGAGAAACTCCATCCATTATACTCATTATACTCACTTCTCACATTACACTACGTACACTAAATACACGATGAAATGTAGATAATCAAGTATTAATTCCTAGGAGGGTATACTTATCATACGCTTGCGTTGGAAATCGCTGAAAAATGTTTGAGCGTTTGACAGTAGGATGACAACCGAATTTGTGGCTTAAGTTATTACGTAAGGGTTTCCAACATGACAATGTTTCGGGTTCACATTTCGGGTTCTGTAGGCCAAGTAGGCCGCGACCCATTTCTGATCGGTCTTTGCTTTTTTTGGTATGATGATGTGCTAAAAAGTATCTTTTCATCGTGAGTTATACGCTGTGAACTCTCGCAAATAAAATCTGTCCATCAAATACATCAAACAACCTTTTCACAACCTCATCTCAAATACGTACATGCAATTATAAATGAGAGCTTTTTGTTAAAATGGTTAAAGTCGAGAAAACTTTCTCCAATTTAGAGACTTGATGTTTTCTCCAATTTATTTAGAAAAGAAGAAAAATTGTCGATTAAATATCTAACGAATAAGTCTGTTTTTTATTTATATAAATGATANTAATTCAGTTCATAGAACTTGACTACGCAATTTAATAGGATATATTTTATTTGTTGTACATTTTATCGATGGTGTATACTGAGTGGTGTATATTATTTGAGTGTTTGATATTTTTACCATATCTTTTTCCTGTGATAAAGGTATTTGTTTAAAAACCCTTTAGTTGTTACTCTCTGTGGATTTTACAGGTATTTCCACCCTCAGTGTTTGTGGACATTTTTCTTCGTGGATACTTTTCCTAAACTTCACTTTCTGAGCCTACAACTAATATTTTCCTATTCTCTGTTTATTTAAAATACCATTTACTTTAATTTACTATAGTATATCCGATAGTAGATCCAATTTATATTGACGGTGGGTTGAATGAAAGAGGAGACTTTCAAGTCTCCATAAATAGTCTCAAGTCTCGCCAAAAATAAAGAAATCATATATTTATTGTAAAATGTTAGGAGATCCGGTATCCTATTTCTCAGAGCTTTGTTGATTCTATATGTGCTGCAGGAAGCCTTTTGGGATATCAGCCGTATCCAGAAGCACATATATCTATATGTGCTTCTAATATTACACTCTTTTGTTTTAATACATCTTGTTTTTAAATTTTTTATTCTACTGAAGTTTTAAATTCCAGAGAAAGAAAGAGATCTTTCGAAGTATGTTTACAAATTAGCTAAATAATGTTTCTACAGAGCTTACTGTCATCCTAATTTTCAGGAAAGAGAGGAGTCGCATATACTGTTGATTCATATTTTCGAGCTTCGAAAGAATCCTTAGGGATTAGAAGTTTAGTCGCAGAAAAAAAGAGTGTTTTTACTAAATCTATTAATTTTAGTTGTTTGTTTAGCTGCTGTCTACTTTAAATATCAGTCGCTGTGAGGATATATGCGTTAAAACTTTTCATATTACGGAATCTATTGCATGATTGGCGTTATAATCATCGTCTAAAGGGTGGTAATGATAGTATATGTAACTAATTTAGGAAATTGATGAATCGAATAAGGAAACTTCTCACTGAAAGCTAGAACTGCTGTGTCCGATGTTGAACAGGAAGATTATTTTCCTACGTATGTATCTAAACGTTATGATGAAGTTAGGAGATTATTATGCTTATGAGCTTAACATGAGAAAAAGAAGACAACACCCTTTATTAGAGATATTTTCGGGAATAGAAAGTCGAGATGGAGATTACTCAAAAATTACTCTTTGAACCAAACATAAATTCGTAAAAAACATTCATACCTGCTTCCGATTTCCGCAAAAGCACCAGACCTGGAGTTATTATGTTTCCAAATTTACTTTACAATTGAGTTAAGGCACAGCTCTGTAGGTATATATGGTAAGTACATACAGCATGAAAAGTACTAGGTAGTAGTTGTAGATATGAAATAATGGGTAAAGAGTTTTACAAGGAAAGTAGTCGAAGGTGTAGGGGAAGAATATTCGAGGAAACGGAGGATGGATGCTGTTGAGAAAAGAAGTCTTCGTAGGAGATTTAAGGGGAATGAAAGGAGTGAAGCAAGAGAGGCGGAGACAAGCTGCAGCACTTGCCAAAGCGGCATAGTGTCTCGCCAGTGGCCCAGACAGTAAAGAATTACAATTGCAACGAAATAATAATAGAAAAAAATGGAACGATGATTAACTGAAAATGAGAGATGGTTGAAGATGGAGGAGAGGGGAGACGAAGAGGTGAAAAGAGACTTGAAATTCAGGGAAAGAGGGGAGATGCCTAAATACAAGGGGCCCTTATCCAAGGGAAGATGGGAATTCTAATGTTCGGTCACATAAATGATGCAAGTTTGTGTTCCTTATAGATTACAAAGGTAGATATCTTTATTATTATCATAATTATTATTGCAGAAAAAATCAAGACAAAGCACCAGGTGGCATCGTATCAGTATATAAATCCACAAGTAATTCAAAAGTTTATGTGAGATACGGCTATAGTACACATGGTGAAATTTAAACGAGCACAAATCGCACACATACGTCAGCATAATTTACTAAGATATGTATTGTTAATTTTCAGAAGTGAGAATCGCAAAAGAGTAATGTAGCTGACAATTTTGTTAAAATAAGATAAAATTAGCTCATATTGGTCGCTCCCACTCTCAACATCAGGAAAGTAAAACATTGATAAATTTTATCAAATTCACGCAAATGCTTTCAAATCTGGAATAAACGATAGTAATAATTATATCCTCCTTAGAAAAGAATACTTTGAAGCCCTCTCTGAAATACTATCCTAGTTATGATTCTTCCATGCATTCGATGATGTGTCAAATAATTGGTCTTATTTTAGTTACGAAATTTCTGTTATATTTGAAATGCTGAAATACACCCAGCGATCACATGCTCGCCTTAGGCGTTGATTGGTTACATTTACTATTTATGATCGATATATGTAGTTACCAACGTTATGTACCTCCACATATCGAAGACGAGCCCAGTCTTAAGAAGATTTCCTTTCTTTAGAACTTCAAAGGGTAGTATGTTAACTTTGAATAATAGTAAATTGTAGAAACAAATACTTAAGAATAACGTTCATTAAATTTTGCATTCGATCGCACTGGAAAATGGGTAAGGGTGACTGGAGAAATGTTCTGCCGGGATAGCTCAACGGACAGAGCACCCGACCGACAATTGGGAGACCCGAGTTCGATTCCCGGTCCCGTCAGACTTTTTTCAAGTCCATTCTTCCTTGGGATTCGATCGCACTGTAAATAGCCAAATATACTAAATAAAAACTAATTAAGTTCACTCTTCGTTACTAGGTTGGAAAACCATTGGAATATCAACAATAAAATATGAAAGAAGAATTTTAAATGAAAATACTTTCAAGGAATGAGGTAAAAATGTTAACTTTGCACAATGAAGTCAAAGGACTTCAGAATAATTAATTAAAACATAAGATATAAAGAGAAATGTAATTGTATAACGGATATTTTTCCCAGTTGAAATCAAGGATTTGATTTAGGTTATTTAGAAACATCCCCTAATAACACCCTTTTCTTCTGTTATTTAAAGGGAAAATTATCATGTTAGAATCGTGCAAATGTTGCATCATTAACAATTTACCATAAACACGTAGAGTACGGACGTATAAGATTCATATTTGCAATACTATATATTTAACCTTTCAGAATTTTGCTGAAATGAAACTTATTAAGGAAATTAAATGAAACTTTGAATTTTAACAACACCGAGAACTTAACAGATCGTTAGCAATGCCGTCGAGGAAGGAAAGTTTGGTCGAAGGAGAATTGCAAGAAAAGTGTCAAAGAGAGGATAAAGAGGTTTTCGGACAGGAAGACCAAGGTTTGCTAAGAATACGTAACAGGGAAGGGCAAATGGGATCAACGGGGAGCCTTATCACTGTCGGAAGATGCAGGTGAAAGTGCGATAGGAGGTATTAGGAAGAGGCAAACGGGAGGAGGAAGGATATAAGAAATGTTTGCTCGCTAGATTCAGGATTATCTTCGGATTGGACGTCAGCATTCTCCTTTGAGCGAGTCGCTTCGTTGTCAGAAGAAAGGCGACGTATCTTTTTTGGTGGCGATTTCGCCAAGAACGACGGGCCCTCCGCTTTGTTCCGAGACGTGTGGGCAATAAATCGGGCTTTATAGACTGCTGACATTGTCTGGGCGTCTCACAACGAATAAGCAAACAAGTTCGATAAACATTTTGTGGGGAATTAGGTGTTTCGATCCTGCGGATCACGAGGATATCTTGGATAGTGGCGGACGTCTGAGTCAAGGAAGGTACACAACTACCCTCACGTCACGTGAACATCACTTCGACATCTTATCCAGAACCCGAGTTCAAAAATCGTGAGTCGCCTCACGTCCTCGCATTCTCTTCCGTCTAATGCACTCGAAATAGTTAGTCATAAATTAATTTTTTCATGGAAAGTTATTAACGAAACCGCAGTAGACAGCCTAAGCAAATAAGGTGGGAGCCATAAATGTGTGTTGGGATCACTCGACCGTGCGTAACGGTGTGCCATCGTGGTTGATTTGCATGTCTTATCGATAAAAGATCATACAGGATTAAATAGAATATATTAAATAATGTAATTTAATTTTATCTCTTCGATAAATTAATTAAAATATTTGATTATCGCTTAATTTATTCGGCCAGTCCTTCTGAAGAAAGTAATTTGTAATTTGATTTTAATGAGGCTTTTTTTTCAGAGGTACCAGACTAATGATTTCTTCATTTATTTGGATTTATAACTCCCAGTTAAATACATACTTACTGCCTAGTAGATTAGAAAAATACTTGTGGTGCATGCACTCCATGCTCTTGCTCGGAAAAAGGCTCACAGTTAATATGTAAATATTTTTTATAGGTTTATATGTAAATATAAACCCTGGGTCTTGTGGGTTCGAATAGTGGAAATTGTTGGAAAAGTGTCGGCATTCATAATTATAACGCTCGTTTTCCTCCCATATCCTCTAAAGAACATGGAATGTGTAATTAGAATACTTCTATGAATGGAAACTATTCATTTTATTTTAGATATCAATTCTCTTCCACAGTGCAGTCATTTCATTTATTTGTTTTTGTATTTCTTACATGTATGTGTTGTTATTGTATGATTGATCATAATATATTTTCACAACTTAAGTTTTACGGTAAGATACATTCCGCTGAAGATGGAATGATAATTATTTGAGCTTGAGGGTAAGGATTTTTAAACATTCCTTCAATTCAGTGTTGCTTAAGAAATCTAATTCTCACTTTCTTGAATTTGTAAAGTTGAAATAAAAGAAGTGAATGCAAAATTTGTAATTTTTCTCACGTACATAGGTTTGTCCTATTTTCCGGAAAATTCATCTCGCATTTGTCTCTCATTACAATCAATGGAAAATGAGCATTTGTATAAATTCCTACTGAAATTGTTATCGTGAGAATCTGTGTTCAGTATCGATGTACACCGTCGACACTGGATAGAGATGGGGCCGAAGGTGGGTGTCGGTGGAGTTATAGCAAAGAGGAAGACAGTGAGCGTGAGGGGGTGGCTGTATAAGTGGCCAGATGAGAGGGTGCTATTGTAGAGGGAGGTGTTGATGGGATGAGGAGTGGCGTTTTCCGGGAAATGAATCGGAGAACGCCCATTGGGTACTTAACGGCGCTCTAGTTATCTTTTTGAGACATATTTCATTGCGTTAATACTCGCGAGAGATGTGCCAGTTTACGTGACCGCAGTTAACACACGAGATTGCGGACTAGTGCGCTACATTCGGATCTGAATTAGATAATCAAGCAGGGATATTTCGGAGATTTCCCTCACATAGAGGCGCTACTGAGGGATTCACGACATCTATTAACTTTATCCTATTCTGAATCGGATGGAATAAGTTGATGCGTATTTTATGGCGATTCGAAACTTTGTACAATATTATGACTAATATGTCATTAGTATTAAGTTAGTCAGAACTGTTAAATGGAGTGTAGAAAGATTTTTGTCGAAAAATAAAGAGAAGTATTTATTTGGGTTTCGTTTAAATGGTTTTATAATTCTGGGGACACAAAACGCGTTGATGTCCAATAAAATATATTAAATTTTATAAGTACATATATTCATAAATTGTCCAAGAGGTTCGGAAAAGGAAACTTTTAGAGCGTTTGAATTATATATAATTTAGAGCAGAAGTGGAAAAGTATATTATCATTTAAGTTTAAATATATCTTATTAAAAAATGAAAATTTAATCATACATTTTGTAAATAAAGGGGCCTTCAGATAGCCATGCGGTTAACGCGTTCGAATTCGGCGAAAGCGATTCCAGGGTCGATCCCCGGCGGGGGCTCACGTGCGTGGCTGTTGAAGCACTTTTAAAATTATTTATACTATTTAAATATAAATTAAAATATACTATTATCTTTAAAATTTTAAACATTAATTCGATTATTTGTTACGAAAGAACTCATAGAAGCTTCTTGAACAATATTTAGTTTCATGGAATACCTGGCGCTTGCTGAGGTCAATATGCAGCAAATGTTTGTGCTAATTCGAAGTGAAATTGCTATCATTTTGTGGTGTTAAATGATACCTTACGCGACTATGTAGGTATACCAAGCTCTTTATACTAAATCCAGTAATATTCCATACAGCAGTGAAATCAATGAAAACTTACCCCAAGAATAACCAGAATCAATGCCCTGGTGTTGAAAATAAAGCGATTCTTTATCGCTGGTCTGATCTCTAAAGGCACGTTTTTCAACTTCTCAAACCGGGGAAAGGGAGAATGATATTCTTAGCTACTTTCATTGTTTTCATGAACTACTTGTAGAACTGAATGAAAGTAATAATTTAAAAACAGTTGTGAAATGAAGATAATTTACGCGTATCCTCCACAAAAAATATGTGCGACTACAGATATTTGTACATTAACAGAAACAAATTCTTTGAGTTATAATACTTTTAAGCCGTAGAACATTTTGATTGTAATGTGTAGAAAATGTCTTCTCGCATTTATAAGTCCTCCAAGTTTTCATTGATATAATAGACACCTCTTCGTAAAATAAACCTTTCTCATGTATCCTTCTTTATCTATTTTCAGTTGTTAGCAAGGAGCAAATTCATGCCCATTTTCCATTTCCATTCTTTCATTGTATTGCAAATATATCTCTCATTATTTGAAGTGGATTCTATTTCCTAAAATATGAAAGTGAAGGCGAAATTTCAGTTAGTGCACATAAGTAGAAAAAGTATTCTAAATATAAATAATTTTATAAATATAAATTTATTGATATTAATTTCATCGATTAGATCGATACGGAATAATCGCTTAAAAATTCCTTTACACGTTTGTAGGATTTTTCCTCAAATTGGAAATCAATAAATTTAACAGAAACGGATCAAATGGAAAACGAATCGTATCATTATGATATAATCCCAAATCTGCAAGTCAGAGTCTTGGGTAAAGATTAGATTGGAGAGTTCTTATCGTGAATCTTGTTCGTAGTTTTTGAAAGTTTGTACCTGTTTAATTTTTATGCATTAGATTAAAAAATATCGCTTCTCAAAACGAACGGGAACGATTTCTTTACCCACATTATTCTGCGGATGGTATCATTTACCAGCTAATTCTTGCTCGTTAACTGCTACATAATCCGGCCATAGGCGGCATATGCTGAACAAACGAGAGGTTCAATTTAGCGAGCAATTGAGTATTCAATCCGGTGACCTTGGGCGTCGAGTCTGGGCAACTACCGCTCTTGCTATTTGAATTGCGAGGGCACATAAACGTAATCCTCACCGAGAGATACGTGTCTTAGCAAGAACACGATATCTTCTTCCCTTTCCAAGGGGATTTTCCATCTTATCTATTCCGCACCGAAATTGCTACGACTTAATTGCCTCCTAATTCGAGTTAGTACCAATAGCCACCATGGCCCAGTGGTCTTAAATCCCCCCCTTCCTCTTCCATTCCCACTATCCACTTTCCAGCTGTCCCTTTTCTCCCATTCCCACAATCTTGAAGCATTATGTCGGAGTGGTGTGAACGTCATATATTACTACGCGTTTGCGAAAACTGCGTCTCAAAGCAAATCTCCCAGTTACATAGGCTGCTGATTACCCAGAGTTCATTTTATTCAAATATTTGCCCTGCGGATCCTAAATTTAGATAACTATGCCAGGTGTTAATCGTTAATTAAGGCAATGGTACCTTGCACTGTACTCACCCTAATGAAAGGGCGAGTACAACACCTCCGAAGGTAGCGCATACTCCAATGCATATTTCAGTAATTTCATCAATATATTCAACATGCATGGATTTAAGAAACTCCAGTATTATGCAACCTTCCGCTAAAGAAACACAGATTTCGCGAAGTGTTTATTTGATTTTATTTTAAAATGTATTGCACAATAGGGGAAAGGTATCAAAACATCTTTAGTTAGCACGACGATTTCTTGAAAAAAAAGTTTCGAACAAAAGGATATCTATTTATTTATTTGCACCATTAGACTACAAATAGGCTCCAGGCCAGGTGGTAGTCATCTAACTTTTATTTATCCACAATATATGTGGATAAGTAAAAGTTGTACATCTTTTTTGTTCAAAACTGTGTTTTCATTCAACAAATCCTCGTGATGTCAACAAATTCCACAAAGTAACGGCCTCCTCCGTGAATTTTAGCTTTTGTTAGATTCTTCTATTCTATATTCCTCCGATCCTCCGTGAATCCTCCGATTCAGGGAAAAATATTTCTATGCTGTATCTAAGCATGGAAGCTTTATAACTATGGTGTATTTTCCCTTGGTCGAACAGCTCTATCAACATTTTTTTTGGTCTTTCAATCAAAGGCTTCCCAGGTACACTGCGCCCAAACATGAGTATCTAATTATCTGTGTGTAGCTGGATGTTTTCATTATGGAAGTCCGAAAGGCAAAAATTATCAACATACTATCGTATTATCAACATACGTATCGACTCTCTTTAAAATCACGGCTTGACTATCCAATCAGTTTCTTTTCGTTATAAATAATTCATTCTGGTAACAGCACATTCTGTACTCGGTTTATAAGTATATTAGCTTATTTAAAATGGAAACTTTGATTTACATGCATAGAAATTCTATTTTATAACATTTAAACTCATTTATCATTAAGTATTTTAAAATAGACTATATGATTGGGTTATCTTTCAAGTCTTGCAGCTTACCTGGGGATTCTTCCCTAAGGTTTTATTTATCAACCTTACCTAGTTTGGAAGTCTATCTTATCTTTAAAAAACTGGGGTCTATCTGTTACCGTGCCGTGCCTCCATATAAACACGAAAAAAGAGTCTGAGAATCGCTATTCTGTCTTGTTGAGGCCTCCTATGAGGATGAAGGCCTCACCCGGCGTCTATATTATAAATCCACCCCTGCCAATCGGCGATTATGACCTCGGCCGAAAACTAGCTCTATTCACTCATTCATAAGTTTGAAGTCGTTATGACGTACAGAAATAAATCGGCGAAGACAGTAAACCATTCATTTATCCTAAAAATTCCTCAATAACAGGGGAAATTGCCGTTAAAATAAGTTCCATCGGTTATAAATCAAAATGTTCCTGAATATAAATTTCCTTTCGCTTTCTCTCCCATTGAAAAAAAATCAGCATTTTATTCCACCTTTTTTTTGGGAATTCTTTTAGGAATGGCGTGACCATTTCTATACTTCAAGGGGTTCAACTCGCTTCTCAGAAATGGATAAATATTCGCTCTTCCTTCCTTTCGAACCGAATCGAACATGTGGACCGCATGCTTCTTATAATGTTCCGAGTTATATCTTCCCTCAATGGGCACCTCTCGAATCTGGAAAAAAATTGCTTCCCCTCGTGGCTCATAGGGACGGCGATTGGTTTCCAATAGGGTCGACCAAACGGGATTGACTGGGCACGGAAGTATTTTGGCTACATAGATGGTCATCGATCAGTATTGATTTCTTCCGTCCGTTGTCCTCCTCCAGGGTTTGGCCGCGTTAAGACTTTTCAGCTTGAGAGGAGCTTGAACATTAAACCGCTCCAATGGATTCACTTTGCGAGGATTTCAAGACCCTTCGCATGAAGAGTTTTCCTTCAGCGGTCGCCCAAGTAGTTATGGACATTATTCGGTGTTATTTGGGTTATTGGCCAGAACCTCTCAACGTTTTTTAACATTATACCCCATGTTGCGTCCTATAGAAGATTTGTGTCCAAGCCGTAACGTACAGCGGGCCACATCAGCTCCTATAAATACTTCGCGAGACGCACTTCGTACTTCGCTCGTACACGGTGTACTTCGCTGTCTTTATTAATCATATTCAGTTCGAAAATCGCTATTTTTCATCACAATAGTGTTTATAGTTAATGGAAAACTTAGCTTTCTGTGGTTTACTACAACTAAAATTAGCTTTCCTCTCATTCCGGTCTTTCAAGATTAAGAATAGAATGTTTTATGGTAAAAAGTTGTGTAGAATGTTATTGTTAGAATACTAAAGGGAAAATTTCAGGAAGAAATTAACTTCCGGTCCACAAGAGACTGATTGATGGCTCTCGTTTTATACACCGCTGCCTAATGAGTTAATCATGGCAGTTATATCATTAAAATTACTATAACAAATACAAATGCGAAAATTCTATTATTGTTTTTTTCAAAAAAATTCCGATAGATGCTATATCTGATGGAAGTCCCTTAGTCACATGAATATAGCTTACCGAGTACACATATCTATACGAAAGCATTATGCCATTTACTTAGTTATGGGTTTTTGGGTGTTCATTACAGGCCTTCTCGGCTAACATATTAGCCACGGGGATAAAATCCCACCGTAATTCACCCTGTATACCAATCACTTTTTTCTTTAGAACTATCGTAATGACTGTTACAAATCGCATTATTTATACTAATATAACTCCAAAACGGTGGGCAATCAGATAGTCTATTGGGAAGCGCATTCGCATTTGCTAAAAGCGGTCCTGTGTTCGAATCCTGGTGGGGGTCAATACGTGCGAAAGGACCACAGCTGTCGAAGCACTTCGAAAAAATACTACTTCCAAAACAGTAAAAATTAACTATTTTTGGATGATTTAACATTTAGCGGAGTGAATGTGATAAGTTGCGGATTGCATTTTTTTTTCGACTAGGGAATGTAACTGTTGTCACACTCCAGAGAAATAATCGAACTTTCTAGTCGAAACTGAGGAAAATATTTTGAAGCTCTCATCTCGAGAAACATCTTCCTTTATTGCATTAAGAACAATAAAAAGAAAGATTTCACTTATAGGAATGGTTTATTAATAATTCTCTCAAGTTTAGGATAACGGTTTAAGAAAAAAATTCAAACCTCAAGAAAGCGGGTTCAGTCGATAATTTTACCCGATGAATAGGATGACATAGAAAAGTAAGAGTTTTATATTGATGTAGATTTTCGTTTTTCAGCATAGAAAATTTAAATTTTCATTAATTGTTTTGCTGGGAACTAATTGCTTTTGGGATTTGAACGTCTTTATGAGGATTAAAGTCTTGATTCCATCCAAACTGCGGCTGTTGGCACATGGGGTCAAGTTTGCTCAACCGCTTACGTTTTGCATGTTTTTGAGTCTTCAGATCCACCTTTAAGAGAGAAATTTCCAGAATATCTTCTGATTTTAAGTCATATTAGCTGGTTAAATATAGTTAAAACATCAGTAGTTTCACCAAAATATTTATGATCAATCATTCTATTCGTTAATGACTAATATTTAAAAATGATTTTCTTTGCCTTTTCTGGTAAAATTTCCTAGTTTAAATAACATTTTTTTATTCGATTTGAAATGGTTATAACAAGCGTGCGTGGAAGCAGTTAACATTAAATATAAAAAATATTATTAATGAGCAAATATTTTTAAGAAGCTCACCTCCTATAGCAACTCTACCTCAACATTTTTTGATGCTATTTGATTGTCGTTTGATCCATAATTTACCGATTTATAAAGACATTATTATTATTATTATTTATCGGCATACAGTTGGAATCGGTAAAGCTCACACTCAAATCTGAACCGGAAAGTTGTGGATAGAATTTTTGCGATTTAAATGATTTGAAAATCTGACATTTCCAGAGGGATCAAGTACTCACGATATTGAACAATCATAAGATCAGATCTAAATAGGTTATTTTTAACCCAAGCATTGCCGCAATTAATTTTGTATTCTTTTTGCGATAGTGTATTCATCAAAATTTGTTTGTGCTGAATACACTCAAGTATAATTTTAGTCCCAAATGCCAAGCAAAAATATTCGTCATACGCCTCATAAACTACGTCGTAATTACGTTGTGTATTCATTAATTTCTATACATAAATAATACTAGATCTCTTTTCGGAGTTTTCTAAGTACATACAATTTTTGGAGCCAACACTTAAAACGGAATAGTCTGACACTTTTGAAGACTAATGTAAATACTATCGATCGCTCTTCCTTAAGAATGGTACCCATATGTTCTCCCAAAAAAATATACCTGAATATTGGATTTATCATCTGAGATGGCGGTGCCACGCCCTCCCCAGCACCAGCCGTCACACCATCACTTGAGGCGCCAAACCAGTCATCAAAAAGAGACATCTCTTATTGACTCATTTCAATAGGCCCAAGAGCCGTATTTTTCACGCACGCTTTTTCTCACCTATTTCATTCCGCGACTGTTTCTTTATTTTTCGCTCCTACTGTTGCCTTTTATATCGCTGTCTATATTCCGCTAACGCAAATACCAAAGTAAGTTTTTTTTTAAATTGCAGATACTATATATTTATAAGTATACAATATTATAATATGGTATGAAATAATAGTTTCATGTGAGGAAAGCCTCAACATTTCAGACAATATTTCCGACGAGTGTTATTGGAAATGAAAATTCCGTAAATATTAGCTCATTTTACTGCTGCATCAAAATCTCTCAAGCTACATGTTTCACGTACGTCAAGCGTAGCCCTAAATTTTTACTTGAAATTATGTTATTGTAAGTTCAGGTGGGATTATTTGCAGTCCTGTAATTGTTTCTTTGTAGGAACTTATGAAATATTTATTCTAACGAATTTATCACTTTTCAGATGCGTGTAATAGAGTGACGAAATCGACTTATAACGCTGACGTCAGTGATGAATCACTGTTACCTGGGCTAGAAAAATGCAAATCAATGAATCTAGCAGATCTGAGATTAGTTATGCATTAGAGGATGAGTATGAGTATCTAATAAACATGTAAATATTGTAAATGTATATTTCTACAACCTTTTTGTCTCTAATAATTCGGCTTCGACTTTTAGGTAAGTCTCAATTAGTGGTAGGTCTGTTAATTGGTTACCATCTTTGTGGAAGGCCTGTTAATTGGTTATCTATTATCAACCTATTATCTGTTTATTGGTTTACATTTGGATATAAACAAACCATTTTCTGCTAAGTGAGGTAAGACTTTTGAGAATGATATAGCCATACTGCTTTATTCTTTTATGCTAGTTATTTTTGCGGCTTATATTTTCCCCAATTATATATTTTTTGCTAAAACTATTTAAACTACAAAAATTACAGATAAAAGGGAGGAAATCTTACAGGGAGGAAGGGAGGGACGTATAACAACTGCAATTAACTCATCTCTGAAACATCTATGAAAAGTAGTTAATAATTTTAAGCTTAGTTTTAATTTATTTTCCCACGGAAATGCAGTAACGCACTGTTCCAAGATAGCACTGTCCTGTGGATCATTGGCCTTGTGTTCATAGGCCAAATTTTCCCGAGCAGTCTCATGAGGTTCTTTGAAATTCTGCACCCTGTAATTGCCAATTAACGATACCGCAGTGAGCGACTCCATTTTATCTTACCTCGGTCTCTAATTTCCGTCTCAAGTTTTTCATTTAAAGTTTCTCTCGCAACTTGTGTACAACGTCTTTCCTCGCGAGTCAGCTTCTTTTCGCCCTCCTTAACCAGCAATTACAGCCTTCCGTTCAGTATAACAAAATGCTAGATATTTTTACCTTACTTCATTGGATAATTCCTACAAATCTCATGAGCTGCTGTACTTGCCTTCTTATAGTTCATCTTTTCTTTCAAGGATTTGGAATATTTTGAGATGCGTTAAGAAAGTCATTATATGTAAGGAAATATTTCATAGGTGGAGGGTTTGATCATATTATCTTAAACAAACTAAATGGGCTATACCCCCTCGCCGCCTGTGGCGGACAAATCCTCCAAATCGGCTTGGTGTGCTCTCCCCTCAACCGCTCATGCTGAGGAAGAAAAGAAGTGAAATTTTCATAATAGTACACAATGGTTTATTTAAAGCCCTTCTCTCCAAACAACCTTTTTAATAAAACTATTTACGGTTTGTTAATTTGTCACGCCAATGATATGCAACTATTGCTATCGAAAGATTCAAAAATATCTGGGTGATGGCTAGGAGAGCGATCCAGGTAAATTATACAATTCCGAAATGTATCTATGTAGAAAAATATATTTATTGTTATCGTTTCTGTCCGGCATTGGTTTAATTCGGTAATATAATTTTCAAGGAATTACCATTACTACCTGTTTTTCATTCATCCTACAATCAAATGCGATTCATGAATTCATTCCTTCATTCGCATTCATCTATCCAAATGCGATTTATGAAATGGCCTCATTTTAAATGCGGTATGTGAACAATATAACCTTGCTCCCCTCCAGAAAAGACGTGCAGTAGCAGACATAGTATTCTTACGCAATATTTTAGTTGGTGTGATTGACTCCAGTGATCTTCTTTCTCTCGTTAACTTCAATGTTCCAATTAGACGTTCTAGACATACCAAGTTGTTTCAGGAGAGTTGATGTTTATCATTTTGTGGCTAGAATTATGAGAATGACGAATGAAATCCTGAATTATGCTACAGATACTGATTTATTCTGCGATTCGCTCTCCTCTTTAAAGCGAAAAATTTATTCATACCTTTCTAGGTAATTTATTTTATCCTTTTTTAATTTTATTATAAAATATTTCGAGTTTCTATGTTTTTTATGTAATAATTTGTAGTCACGTATTTATTAATTTATTATATCGCATTTAGTCGGATACTTTCCTGTTTGCGGTAAATAAACTATTATTCTTATGCTTCCAAGGCTACTTTTATTTTCATTTCCAACGTCTCGTAATTCATATGATATGTATTCTTTTGAGCGGAATTTATTATTCTTTGGGCTTTAGAAAAGATCGCGTCTTTTATTTTTTAATAAACTCTTATGTACTTAACTTATACTCGTTTTTCTTTTCGGCTACGCTTTATGGCATTTTCATCAATTTTTCCCTTCCCCTATTCTTCCTGACGTTCGTCCTCTTTTTCCTGCCCCTCAAACCTCGTCCTCACCCAGTGACGTCTTCTCCGAAATAAAAAGATTTCCCTCCTCTTCAGGACGTGTCTGGAGAGTCTAACCGCCTGGGATTTCGAAGATCCCACGAAAGCTTTATTCTGTAGTTGACGTTCATTGCTTGTAATTTCCTTATCCTGCAGTCACGTCAGAACTAGTCAAAATTCATTGTTTTCAATAAAACTCGCTTTTCCCTCACTTTTTGCCTTTCCTTTCTCAATCTCATTCCCACTCTCCTTTCCTCAATCTATTTTGCTTTTTTTTCTATAATTTGCTGAACATATTGTACCTTTCAAATGGATGCTTCAATGAGTCGGTCAATCCCGAAATCAGATTAAAGTTATTCTGAATTTCGCGTACAAAAAAAACAAAACACGAATGTTCCGGTAAATAATAAGTGGGATTTAAATGGGTTCGAATGAGTTGTACGTTGGTGTGTTAGCTCATTATGGTATCTTTGGAAGGTACAAATAAACAAATGATGTAAATTCTCGGAGTAAAATATTTGCGATCAATGAATCCATGCCCATGTAACTAATAACTATGTAAATTATAACCCTCCCAATCTAGTATAAACCCATAAAGAATCCGTGAATCTGTTCGTCTGGAAGCAGTTATTTGCTTCGCAGAGACAAAGATCAGGAATCAGCTATGTAGACCACTGTACCACCACTTAACGCGTTTAATTCACCACGTATTCAGACCTCAAATGCACCCGCACTTTTAAGTGCTAATGAAATAATAATGATGCCAACTCCCACGTGGCCAGCCTTAAGCTATCTGAATACTATATATGCTTATACTGAATCTACTGAATTCGTACAGAATCAACAGAATGAATCTATGGTACAGCAATACCACGAGATTACACGATTACCGACGAAAATTACGTATGCAGAATTCGCGTAAGTCGGGGCATACTTGCAATAAATACGTTGAATTTTGTCTCATTGGGACTAAAGACCAATAAGAACACATTTCGAAGAAAAACATTCAATAAAAATTGTATATTTGTTCATATTGATACGAAATATTAAAAAAATAAATTTTAAATGAAGTAATATATTTCGATATCGATGGCTTCATAAAATCTAACAAACTGGTTTGACAACAATATGCGTTCTTTTTTCACGCAGAATTTCTTCCGATGAAGGTAGTAATTCTTTTATTCCTTGCATTCCAGCTATAACGCGTTCTTTAATATTTGTAAGCATTTTTTCAACTGAACTGAGAGAGTCTGTCAAGCTTGCAGTTGTCGTATTAAAAGGAGGAAACGGGAGAAGAAAAAATAAAAACTATGTAACTCCGAGTTAAAATAAATTGTTGTAGCGAAAGTCGGGGTAATACTGTATACTTAAATTGTTGAATTAATTGGAGAGAAGTATTTACGGAAGCTTAAACTGATACTAAATAAAAATGTACATACATCATTTAAAGTAACTGCCTTTAACGTCGGAACTTATTATACGGTTCAATCATTTGATCTGTTTAGTTTTAATACACCATTTATAACCTTTTTTGATTGGAATACAAGAGAAACTGGCAGGTACATTAATTTTGGAAATGAGACATCTATTAAAATATTTCGGAAATTCGTTTTAAAAGGGGTTATTGAATCGATTCCTGCAAACGTATAACCATCAAATCTTGAAATGGAACTTATAATCTTTATTTTTCATTTTGTTGATCGCCCATTCAAATTTTACGTGGTCGCCATCCCCATAGGAGAGGACATCTCTTTCTCGTTCCTGAATTGAGCATTGCACGATTCTGAGATAAATTCAGAACATATCTGTCTGCTATTCGCGTAGTGACTTCCGCTTTGGGTAACGAATGGATAATTCCCAAAGAAATTCGTCAAGCATGTACTCTCGATATTTTGTGCTCGACCCGGAAACGTGGAAATGCTGAGTTGGCGTTGACCTAAAGATTGGAATCTCGGAAAACTCGAGATTCCTGATGTATGACGAAGGAAGGGATGGGGAGGAAAACGATTTTGGAAAGTATAATGGTGCGAATCCCAAAAGTCTTCCTCAATTCTCGGTCTGTCAAGTAAGCCAATGAAGAAATTTTAAAGCCGGAAAACTGCGTGGACCTTCAAAGTAAACTGGGGAGGAACTTTGATTCTGATGCACCAAATACGATTTCCATATCAAAATATTCTCGATGCATTGGAATAAGGCCAGGATAGTAAATCAGTTTGGTGGAAGTAATGCACCATTCAGGTCAAAGTCTCCTTTAGAGGATAAGCGTTTCTTCCGAAGCAGTTTTGATTTAAAGATTTAATACGGATATTGTCGTAGTGTTCGTTCATTTGATTGGTTGCAAATTCTGAGGAGTATGACTTAAATAGTAAGAATTAATGATTAACGAAATTTGTAAATATATATTTCTTGAGTTTTACAGCTCGTATACCGATCAGAAATCTCAGCTTACTTGTCTTTTACTCACTACTTTAAGTAAGCTGAATTAAACATTAGACTATAAATAGTTTGATATTTTTAAGCGTATTTTTAACCCTTATATAAAGTTAAATTATTTATGACAATATGGTATGGGTCATCGGGAAGTCCACTTTGGTAAACTTAAATCTTGTGCAAGTTTAAATTATTTTCTGGGAGCAGCGCGTCAGACTTAGGTGGAAGTGGTCCCGGATTCGATTCCCGGTGGGAGCCAGTACGTTCGAAATGGCCTCGGCTGTCTAAGCGCTTTTGTTAAGATTACTACTGTTACTTTTTGGGATACATTCTTAATGCTGAACATCCAATAATATAGAATTAAATACATAGATCATTTAAGAGAGTTAATTTTGTGTTTTAATTAAAGTTTTAATTTTCTTTAATCCGACTATTAAGTATTCGCAGTGAGACATCATATGAGCCAATTCTTAATGCAGCCTATCCTTATTTCGAAACAGACTGTGGATTTCAAAGACTGCTAGGGTTAGAAACGAGATCATGTCGTTAAATAAATCCTGTCAATTATATAAATACGTTAATATAGCCAACTACCACCTTTCATCGTACGAATTTCAGCGAATGATAAAAGCAGACAGTCATGTTAAAAAGAAAGTATAACACGTTCTGCATACATGCTCTTTATTTCGTGACTCTCTAAGTATGGATTATTCTTTATTCATCCTAGAACAAATAAATAACGTCTTTCGGCGAAAGTGAGTCTTTAATGTCTCAATTGCTTTTAACCCATCGTGGATGTAACTTAGATCTAATTAATTAACAATTATAAAAGGTAATTAAACTAATGGGAATTTAAAAGAAATTTCTGGATTAAAAAAAACCTAAGTGTAACTCAGGAAAACATATTCACGGTAGGTAAACACTCACGAGGAAGGGGGGTGTAAAACACTTACTGATAGTAATAATTATATAACGGTGCGACAGGATTGAATGAGTTCCGGGTAGGTTCGGGACGTCTGGGTATTATAGTAGTGGTCATTTTCAAGCTTCTTGATACGAGCTAGTCGATTGAGGTATAGAAACAATTTCTGGTTCTCGATGCTCGCGAATTATATCCTTAGCTAAAGGTTTGGTGAAGAGGGAGGGCGTTACAGGATATCCAGCATTTAGGGGATGTGAGGGGTAAATAGAGAAATAGTTGTTGGAGGGAAATAGTGAATCTCTTTGGGTGGTAGTAGCAACTGGAATGAAGGGCACCGCCCACAGCCTTAGAGAAACTCCGCCCTCTTTCATCGCGAAACACGCACCGGATATTACTGTCTGGATGAGGGAGGAGGCATCGTGCTGACGGAGCAGTCAAGGGAAAGCTTCTCTCCTCCGTTTCTTTCTTCGCCTCTCTCCAAGAATCCCCCAAGCTCGTGTCTTTCCTCTGCTCCGACTTTTGAGGTGGATCCGCCTATTGGAGATCTGCTAATCCCTTTCTGCTTTAGCTCCAGGAGCATCCTCTTCCTTTTCACTTCATCATTCCCCACTTCTTCGAGTTATTTATCACTGATTCCCGCGTCTTCCTGTCGTTTTACTCGGTTCGATTCTTTCTTTTTTCCCTATCGCGTAGTCTAGCTATTTCTTCTTCTCTGCGCAGTAGTTGTTAGTAGGGTCTTCTTTGTTTTTTCTAGTTATTTTTCTAGTTTTTCGAATTAAATTTAGATTGCTACCAATTTCCGCAACAGCTCCACCTTTCGGAAGTACTACCATGATTCTCTGGAAATAAAACGTTTCTTTTTTTAATGATGATTCCACAGATACTTAGAAGGATGTATTACTTGGGTTTAGCCTAAATGTGATAAACATTTGCATTGGCTCGGTCATGTAAATGGGACAAAAGGGTATGTTATAACTGATTTTTTATGACTGCAGTTTTTAATATACCTCAAGCAATGTTAACATACTAAAACGAAAGAAAGAGTACGGCAGCAAAAGAGATTATCAGATGGATTCTCCGTGTGAGAAATTATCAAGTCGCATGAATCCAAATAGAACTGAGCTGAGAGTATCATTTACTAGCGCAAGGAGAGAATTGAAGTGATTTATGTTTCAGCTATCGGTGACAGTGACGTTTACGTTTCGATGGATTTTAACTTTCTACGTTTGCTTCTGTAGACAGTTATATCTGATGTTTTATCTTCTAATTGTTGCTTGTATTGCCTATCAATATGAATTATGTTAGTGGCAGGTTATTGAAGGTCGACAAAATTCGATATTATAGACTATGAAGCGTGGTTGTCTCACAAAAAGTCGTTTACAGACCTTATTATTTAATTAAAATAATATACGTGGCTAATATTTCCGAAATATTTGGTTTGATGTTGAAGTGAAGGAAAAATATAGAGGATCGAGAAACAGTCGTTATTAATGGAAATACATAGCATATCAGCAATGTAACTGTTAGCGTTCTTCCGCTTCCCTAACTGGCATATATCTTTCGCTAATCCATCCTCTCTAGAGAGAATTCAAATCTTTTCCGAGGTTTTTTCAATCTGGAGTTCAGTTCTTCCACCAAACTTCCAACAATATTTAACTATCCTCTCTCTCCACGGATCTTTTCATCGAACAGAGAGATTGTTAAATTCTTTCCTGATTTTCCTTTCCTATTTCCTCATTTTAAATTTCGTGTTCCAACCAGTTTTGACTTCTCCAGTTTCCTATTCTCCTCGTAGACTTCCTTGTTAAATATTCACTCTTTTTCAGCCTTTCCGTCTATCTTAAATCCCTAGTACCTTTCCTGTTGATCCAACCTCATTACCCGAAGGTAGTTTATTCGACTGGTATTGTCTCTACCACGAATATTATATCCAGCACTACCCCCTTCCTACCATATTTACCTGATTATAAAATTGGATAAAATCTTCATTCTTTTGCGATGATTTTAAAAAGTATTGTCGCATGATTAATTTTCACTTTGAACGATTGATTCTGATGAAAGTGAAACATTTTTGAACTTAAAGTTCTTGTGTATCCTTTAGGAGATGTATGATGAGCTTCGAGCTATTTTTGATGAAGGGTGCGAAAGATGACTTGAAGAAGAGGAGCAATAAAGTTTAAATCAACACCACACCGTCAAAAATCCGTGATCGATATAATAATAATAATAATAATAATAATAAAGGACTTTATCAGAAAGAAGAACACAGTGTGTCTTGCATGATGGATTTAATCGCCGTAGATATTCGTATTTTAGTTAGTTAAGTGTATAGTGAATATGGTTGATCAGAAACTTCATCCTTGACAAACTCTCAAAGGAAAAAATCACAGGGCGTGATGTCCGGTGTTCTTGGGGGATTAAACGCAGAGATGGAAGTCTTGCGCTCTCTCACAACCAATCAAGTTTTCATTTAAAAATTCAAAATAGGAGGGAGGTGCTCTGCCTGACCAAGAGAAAACTTCAAGACCTCTTCCAAGTTCTCGGTGACGTATTTATGCTGCATATATGTGGCCTGAGTAGTTTACCTTTACAATTGGCATGTTTTTTTAATAACTAGCAGTTTAAATGGTGTCCACCCATCTCTTATTACTTTCATTCATGATTTCGTTATCGTAGGAATGCCAGGCACAGGATGACAATTCTTCGTTGCTATTGTTTTATCTTTACAGACAGTCACAGAATTCGAAATATCACAGATATGAGGTGATTCTTTTCTGTACCGTTCCATATTCCGTCATTTTTATAAACAGCGTTCAGATCCACTTATGCTTCGACCTTTCCAACCCTTTCCGTGCTGTCCTCTTCGTGGAAAATGAAATCACGATCCTTCCTTCGGAGGCACTTCATTTGGAAGTCCTTCCTTCTTGTGTGCAAGAATACAAATACTCGGAAAAGCATACAAATGAATTTTTAGGTGCGAAAAAGGGGCGAAGTAAAAGTAAAGTCTTTTAAAGTTCAATGAAAATAAAATACTCCTTCATCATACCTCATTCTATTTCATCTGTATCGATATGTACGCAAACTTATACGCGAGACAAATCACTACCCATTCATCGAGAAAATACCAAGAGAAGAAGGAATTGACAAAGCCCCCGAAAACAGCGGAAATTCAAAATATTTTACGAAATGGAATCGCAAAATATAGAATTAGTACAAAATACGAATAGCAAAATAAGAAAAGTACAAGAAAGTTTATGGCTCACACAGTTTAAAAATTAACAATACTTTTCAATCAAATAGCACATCGATACTATTTGAAATTATTGAAAAGTTCGAAACTAAGTTGCATGTTAAATGTGTGTAGAAAGCATTGTGATTGCTGTTTACAAGTACATACATGGTGCTTACATACTAACTGGATACATGTGAACTTATATGAAAGTTACGAGGCGATTGCGCATATGAGTAACAGAATAGCCGGATGATACTTTTAACCACACTTCGACATCATATTGTATTTCCACCACAGCAAGGTGTTGATAAAATCAGTTC
The DNA here is from genome assembly GCA_000376725.2 of Ladona fulva. Lineage (NCBI taxonomy): Eukaryota > Metazoa > Arthropoda > Insecta > Odonata > Libellulidae > Ladona > Ladona fulva. Next base: position 2,757,967 of record KZ308327.1, on the reverse strand, counting down.
CAGGTAGAAAACTTTTTTGGGAGATAAAAACAAAGCGTTTGCCGGTGAGGGAGAAGAAAGGAGATGCTGGTTTGGCAGGGGGTTTTTCTCACAGTGAGACATGTATTAGAAGCGATATAGGAGAAGAGAAATATATGAAGCCAGTAAGACGTGGAGAGAAAGAGATGGCTGTAGGAGGACGAAAGAGAGAATGAGAGAGAGGGCTTCGTCGTAGGACTGGAGACAATAAAGACAGTCATTACATCTCTAGCGAGGCTCCAGCTTGGCGAGGCCAACGAAAACCCGTACTATATCGACTCGTTCGAGTCTTCATCTCTCCCTCCCGCCTCATCCCCACCCCACCTCACTTCTCGCTTTGTCTATTCTCTCCTTCCTCTTCTCCTCACTCGCGGGATTTCTAAATCCTTTATTTCCCGCCCAACAAATGGGTTATCCTCATACTTATTTCTTTCATTTTCCCTACTAACCTCCTTTCCCTCACCGCTCTTATGTTCTATATTCTCTAATTCATTTATTTGTTGCTTTTTTATCCCGTCCTCACTTATTTCGGGTTTTTATCCCTTTGATGCTACTTGCTGATTAACTGAATCAGCCTCATTCTGACTTTTTATTACATAGTACACAGGAAGGTAAGTTTGTTTTGCAATTTTACCCCTACATTAATATATATTGCTGAAAGACAAAAATTTTGATTTATCAATGCCTATACTTATGTGCAGGAAATATTAGGATAAGGATCGCCTTTATTCTGAATAGTAACTTAATAAGTTATTTAATGTTAGTAATAACAGTAACTTGATAATTAGAAGTTTCCCATCTACGTTAGGATCCAAAATATTCGCAGCCCACTAATGGTAAGCTGCTTAGAATCGTTAACATAGCATCGAATAGACTGCATCGAGTAAATTACGTTTATTTTCTATCTCTATAACCCTGTTATGCTGTAATATCTGTTTGTACGCGTATATGACTTCTCTTCTCCTCTTCACATGGTAGCTTATTTCAATGTTTATTAGCATACAAGGAACATAAGTACTAATACAAGGAACACCTCAGAAACCTTTCTCTCCCACCTGCACTCTCCTCAAAGACGGAGTTTTTACATCAATATTATTCGTTTAATTTAAGGCTAAGGTTATTTATCAAGACCATGAACGGAGAACGCTTTAAGTACTTCAACAGCAGCGGAAATATGCTGATATATAGCAAAGGCATTCTTATGTTGATTAACATCGTCTTAGTTACTTTTTCCCGTATTTCATTGCTTTGCAACTTTGATTACTATCAGAGATAGTCTCGCCCAAGTAAAAACGTTTTTTCTTATTGTTATTCGCTGTCTCTCATTTTCTCCGTACTTCATGCTCTCATTATTTTAAACATATTTAGAATTATAAAATCCACTGTTTCGGCCTCGACTTTGTGGTAGCTCTTCATGATAAATGAAGAAATAAAAGCAGACTTGTACACGTTACCACAAGATTTAATACTTGTCGACCTAGGTATCAGCGCTTCGCGCCATCTTCAGGTACAAAAACACAAGAAAAATTTGTATATATAGCAGAAGGAAGGGGAGAGGGAGTGAAGGGGAAGTTGNTTCAGGTACAAAAACACAAGAAAAATTTGTATATATAGCAGAAGGAAGGGGAGAGGGAGCGAAGGGGAAGTTGTAACCTCCCCCTCCCCAACTTCCCCTTCACTCCCTCTCCCCTTCCTTCTGCTATATATACAAATTTTTCTTGTGTTTTTGTACCTGAAGATGGCGCGAAGCGCTGATACCTAGGTCGACAAGTATTAAATCTTGTGGTAACGTGTACAAGTCTGTTTTTATTTCTTCTTTCAACTATTTAGAATTATTGTCGAAAGCGTTTTAAGAACTCCTTCCTAATTTTCCCTTGAATGCGTCGATAGTAAAATTTACTTTAAAAAAAGTATTGTATACGATATTACGATACAAAAGTATCGTAATATCGTATACAATACTTTTCATCTAATTGAACTTGTAATGAGAAACGCTTTTTTTTTCGTTCTAATAACTGGTGTACGTTTATTTGTATTAGGATCTAAGATGAGTGCTGTCTCTAGCTAATAGTGTTCCTTCAAACAAATACTTCCCCAAACCGGTACTCTTTTATCATGTGTAAAATAATCCCCTATCTTTCCATCATATTTCACGCAATCTTTGAGTGTTGTCATTCTAAACTTGTTCATTTTTACTATTACATTTTAAAACTACCCCTACCAAACACACCGGACCATTTAGCAAAAATGTCTATCATAAATCCAAAGTCACATAGAAGAGGTATACTTTTACCAAGATGGGAAAAGAGGAACATAAAGAAAAATCAATTATCTTAGGCCTCAAACTGGAAATGAAAAAAATAATTTCATGTTCACATTAGATTTGGTTTCTTATTCAATATAAATACATGTTTTCAGGGATTCATAATTTTTTGAGGGTATGAATCTCTATTAACACATATACAGTAATTTCTTGACAATAATTTGTCCCGAAAATTTTCGATAGCCAAAATAAGAACTTAAGCGGGATCCCAAATCACAAAATGCTCCGTATTACTTTGTAATAAATTTCCACATTATTAATGAGCGAGCAAAAGCTGGCTGCTCCCAGATTGTTTTGGCCATTTCGTATTACGAGGGTCCTTAGAAAAAGATAGAAAAACAAACTATTTCTCCGCATTCTTTAAGCCGCCCAAAAAGTAGGATTTCGGAAAGTCCTCAAAATAGGCATCTATTTGGGCGGTGACCTCTTCGTTTAGAGTCCCGAACGATGTTCTTCTTTTGTGGATGTACGGCCACGTTTAAACTCATTTACACAATTGTAAACAGTTGTAAACACACGAGCAGATGTCCTATGAACTTCATCTTACACAGCTTTGATCTCTTTTGGTGTTAAGCCTTTTAAATATAAGTGTTTAATCACCGTTCGAAACACACTTTTTCCATTTTTTAAATAAACAAGTTTTTTGCTTCAATTGACAATAAAAATGAAACCATGTGATGGATATAACTAAGACCTTAACAGCTATCTAGTGAGTAATGATGTTTACTAATAACAAACCATTTATGATACTACGAGCGCCATCTCTTGTACTTTCTAAGGACTTATTGAATGACCCTCGTATTGTTATGGCTATTTCCGCGATTCAATATATATTAGAGTAGGATTAACGAATGTTTTAGTACAAAGATTATGTGAGGACTTGATTATCCAGGAAGTTTTATTTCTCAACCTGTGCGATTCAAGAGTCTAAAGTGAAATCACAGACATTTGCAAATAATAGTCAACAGGCCAGTTGCGGTATGAGTTTCTTTAATTTTTCTTATTCATTCCCTCAGATTAATCAGGGATGATTAATACCATTCAATTACGGCATTTGGTATTTATTCTTTATGATCTCGTCCTTTGGTCTGGAGCCGTACAGTGCGACAGAGAGCATCGCTAAAATTTCGTTGAGTCACTTTGGTGCACAGGCGCTCTCATCAGGGAAAAATCCTTCGGCTAAGTCACTAAAATTATTGCGAGCAATTTGTCTTAAAACTCGATCCTTTGAAAATAGAGCCATGGAATGAAGCTCAGATTACCGAAAATTACTTGGGAACCCTAGATGAGTAATTGTTTCACTCTTTGTGCAACCTTATTTTTGACAGTGAGCCAAACATTTCTAAAGCACCCGTCGAATGCAATCTCGAGCTTCACTCGCTAAGCGCTCTGCTATCTCGGAGCTTCTTCGGTGTTATTCCTCAGCTGTAAACATTGTAATTGCTTTCTACAAAATCATTTGGGAGATTCCTCCGCGTAGGACTTGGATTGATTGAAACTCGCTACAAGATTTTAGTCGTGCGTAGGTCGTGTTAACATCAATTTTTTCCGATATATTTGAGAAGTCGGTGGCAGTTAATTGAAGAATTTCAAATCTATCATTATTTCATGTCCGGTTCATTTTTTGATTTTAAGTTCGATAAAAAAATATTTTAAAGTTATCTCCAAAGCATCTGAAAGAAGCTGTTAATCGTCTTTAAATGTGCAACTATTTAATCGAAGTAGGAATTCTTTTCTTAGTGGTTGCACCCAGAGTAATATACTGCTACAGTTTTAATTTCTAAAAGATTTGTAAGTCACTTCGAATTATCATGGATACTTTATTTAAACTGTGCTTATTTTACAATTGTTACAATTGCTAGATTGAATCTCAAGAAAATTAAGGCTCTGTCTGTACTATCCTTTTGTCGAAGATAAAGAGTTGGTTAGAAATATATCTGAACAGGAAAAACATGCATTATTGTGGGATCGATATCACATGGGAGCAATTAATTTTAGAATTCGAAGTCACTCTTTGTTTAAGGAAGTATTCCAATGGAAGGTACCGTGGCCCTCGCAAGCTTTTATGAGGGATTTCATATCTTCTAGTAGGATTTTACTCGCGTCTTACCCATTTTCCAGCTTTGTCCCCAGCTGTATTATTAACTTGCTTTGACTTGGTAGTTCGCGGATGACCAATATTAAATTTAAGAGAATTGCGGTTTCGGGCGCATTAAGTGCATGTCATACTTGCTGGAAAGTCTTATCGGGTGAAAGAATAAAGCATCATAGTTTTCCGCAGATTTTTTCGACACAGCTTGTTTTAATACTGTGGTAGTATCATCAGGTGATAACGCAAATCAGATATAGAATGTATGAAAGAGCAAAGAGTGGGAAAAAGGATGTTTCAGGAAAATACACCAGAATCATCACTTACCTGCATCGCTGAGCTTCATGTTTCGACATAAACTCACCTTTTCCTTTCTGCGAAGAGTTCTTGGTGATAGAGAAAATACCGCTGATACAATTAAAATAGGAGTTTCTTCGATTAAAGGATGCTGTGGTTTCATTATCTGTCAGGCAGCGTCATGGCTCCATCGTTAATCCTCGCTTTAACCGTGAAGTAGAGGTCCGCATAAAGGCAAGACGAGGTTCGTGAATCACTCGGTTTATTCGGATACCGCTGAGGGATTTTGTCGTCATATCCACCGCCGTGCACGGGCTTTGAGATAGTCTTCGCTATCATAACCCATTTTATAGTCTCCGCTCCTTACTTAGTGTATGAGGCGGGATTAGGAGGGTAGAAAGGAAAGTCCCGTAGGGAGGAGATGTTTATCTGAATGAACAAACTCTAGTTCATCGTGGGCCAGTGGTATACCGTCGATAGTACTAAAACTGTTGAGATTAAGGGTCGGGAATTAACGTGGAAAGCGCAGATCAGATTAGATAAGTCATTATTAGGGAGATATTGCGATTAATATGTCTCTTATTCCAAGGAAGGAGGCAGGATGGCTGGGTAGAGAACCTCTCGCAAATAGAATTGCATATATAGTGTAGAAATTTGCATGTCTTGCCCTTTGATTTTATATTAATAGCAATATAATCGGAGTATCGTTATATGCATTGATATATTATTGTATTTATATGCAAATTCATGAGGTGTGTTTTAGTTTTATATGACACAGTTCTTTCTATAAATGCGTGATAGGATCTGTGTAAATACATTATTTTGAAGTTTTGTACGGTCAAGATAAAACGCAATCCTTGTAAAATATCACTGGAATAAAAAAACAACTAAAAAAGATTCGCATGTAAAATGTAAAACAAATCGTAAGGAAGAGAAATTTTCATTATTTCATTTATTTCTAATTCTACTAGAATATGCATTTCTGTGTATTACTAAAATTTATATAAGAGAAATTAAATAAATTGATTAACATAAAATGACAGAATGAAAGAGTTGAGGGGATATTTTTTCTCCCGATAACTGTCGTTAAAAGTTCTCAAGTTCTGCTTTCAACTTTTCCTAATAGACCACTTAAATGCTTCCATCATTCATATAGAGACTTAATTTCTTTTCCATTAAAAAAACGAAGAAAAAATCAATGATTTACTTTCCACAGAATTTATTACTGCGACCATGGTTTCGGTGCAAATTTACACCATCGTCAGGCCTGACGATGGTGTAAATTTGCACCGAAACCATGGTCGCAGTAATAAATTCTGTGGAAAGTAAATCATTGATTTTTTCTTCGTTTTTTAAAATGAAATTCCACCAGATTTCACTTGATACTTTTAATTTTCTTTTCCATTCTTATCGCTTGCACATAAAATAGCATGAAATTGCGCACATCAATCCTTAAGCTCCCTCCAAAGGTGTGTCAATCGCCTCTCGCATTAACAATATTTCCCTACACTTGCATTAATCATTTGTTTAAATCATCCAAACATCCTTTTATACGCAATTCACGCGGTCTTTATCCTTCATAGTCTTTTAAAGTAAGTACAGCTAAAAATATGAAACAAATAAAAGAAAAAGAAACGATTTGTGAGGAAAGTTGTATGAATGACGTGAAATACAGGCATAAAAGACTGTATCCATAGAGACTTTTCTTAGCCAACACGCTGTCGTTGAATTATGAACAATGTAACATTCATAACGGAGAACGCTATAATTAAAGTTTAATCTTATAATTTGGCGCACTAATTTAACTAATCAGTCTCGTTCCGTCAACATGATGAAGCTTGGGAAGAAGAGCTATCCTTTTGGCGTCATTGGCTCGAATCAAATTAAATTCTTCCGCGGGAACTTTGCGTCTTCGGAAAATTAATTCTCTTCTAGAGAATGTCACAACAGTTTTTATTAACCCTAAAGGGGGATGATTTGATTATGATACCAGCTGTAAAGGAAAGAAAGGATTCTAAAAACAATAGATATTTTCGTAATAGAAATATCAATATGGAAAAGAGGTTGAGGTTTCTGATTGAATTACTATATTTGAAAATGCAATTCGCATCTCACTGTAACTTTGTTTACTCTCTCATTAATTCATTTACCGTTTAATCTCTTTTCTCCGTATATCTCCCTTTCTTCGAGCTCTCATTCATCTTTACACATTACTAACATTTTAGTACACGCTTTCCGGTTTATATTTAGGCTTCGAGCTTACCTTTGATGCAGTGTTATGTCCACGATATGGCTGTATTTTAAACTCTGATTTAAACAAGAGTTCACTTTCGGTATCTTCATTTCCGCATTTCCGCAACGAGGAATTGATGAGTGAAAACTTGTTTTTACTTAAATATGAATTATCATCGCATTAGTCTCCAATCATCAACGACTTGACGCCCCCAGAGGAAGAAATATTGGCAAAGGCTTTTTAAATTTAATATTTATTTTTAGAATGACTATTGTAAACCGAACTATTCGTACCTAACACTGTATACGTTATAGCCAGTACGTGTACATTCGGCGGGTGATACCAAATACTTCACCCACTGCGATTTTCTGTAAATATTCCTTAGATAAACGGAAATCTCAAAACTTTTGTGAGTCATTTTATAAGAAAGATATCGTCTTTATGCGATTGAACTTCATCCTCTTGGTAAAATGTTTTGGTTTATTCATATAATTTTAACTCTATATTTATAGAAACCTTTGACTTCTTTTATTATAAGGAGCGGTCCCGGATTTGATTCCCGGTGCGAGTCCGTATGTTTGAAATGATCTTTTCTTTCGAAGCATATTTTTACAATATTACTAACAATTATAGGCGTCTTTCTCTTTTTCTGTTTTTTCCAATTTTCAGGATCAAGAGCAATGCGTTCCCATTATATCTTTCCAGGTATACGTGTAATGTATATAATATTTTGTAAACGAATAATTGCCTGTTACTTTGAAGAAATGTAACTGAACAACGAGATTTTAGCTTCGAGAATGACAAACTTGTGTGGAATAAGCCTTTCGAAGAATCATCTAACATTGTCCCGCTTACTTGCATAGTTATCACAGATCGGTTCGTTGGCGTTTTTGTGTTTTCTTGAAATTAATTGCATGGTAATGAGAACTCATTATTTCAGACAATCCTTCCATTACGAATTGACTGAAAAAGTTAATTTTTCCTTTCCTTCGATTCCCATTCCTAATCTTCCTTATGTCTTGTTTCGCGCGATTTTTTCGCGCGCCCGTTATTCCTAACTCCTTACTGTTAATGACAGCTCTGGGCATTCCTTCATGAAGGCTGTGACGGATAAAAAGTAGGAAAAGAAGTCGCAGAGGAGTGAATAAGGGGAGTGGTGGATACAAGAAAGGGTTCTTGGATTGGTGCGCAGGGTCGAAATAAGGCCCTCGTCATTTTTTTCGATCGGAAGACGAGGAGTGGGGAATGTCGACCCAATATAAATCGGAAGGAAAATGGCTCGAAGTGGATGAATCGATTTATTGATTATCCGAATTTTTATTGGAGGAGAGTAGAAAGTTAAATATTCCAGCCCTTTTCCATCATAGTCCGAGGTCTATTGTGGAGAGTGGCCGGAGATGGTATCGAAGGGACTCCTCAAATGGCGATTTTGGTGGATGCGGGAGGAGAGGAAACGTGGAGGGAGGGAGTCAAGGAAGGGGAGGAGAGAAAATCGTCGGGAGGAGGTCGAGAAAATGTTTTACAAATATGGCGCGCTTGGTGAGAATCCCTCCTCCCCCATGCATTCGTATCGTTTCATTCAAATATATGTTATGAAGCAATATATATAAGATTTCCCTCTCCAATGCCTTCTTATGACTCCCACTTTCTCCTTGAAGGGGTGTCAAATACACGAGCTCCGATCACTCGGAAATTCATTGGAATTTATGGATTGATGACGATAAGCACGCCACAAGAAAGACTTACTATCGGAATTTTCACGGAAGGGGCACATAATTCGACTGCTATCTCTTCTTGGTGTAATACGCTGACGTTATTTTTGAGGAGGGAATATTAACTGAATGAAAGTCACACCAGTTGCAGATATGGGCGTTTCGCGATATTTTCGAGTAATTTCTCGAAGAATATTCAACTAAACTAAGCAAAAAAATAGTGAAACTAAATGAGTGAAGACCATATTCTTCATTACACATCATTTTGCAAAATTTACATTACATATCATTTTGCAGACGGTTTCTACACACCGTGTAATAATGAGACTTTAAGGAGCTGAAAAGGAATGTGCATGAAAGCGCTCGCATTGAGGAATAACAAAAGTGCGATATTTTTAGCAATTTAATTTCCCTCATTTAGTTACAGTTTCAGTAAATTGCTAACTGCTAACTGTAGAAATAAATAAACAAATAAAACTTATCGATATTGAATTTCGCAATTACGTAATGAATGTCTGATTCACGTTGAATAGGGTCGAAATTCATCTACATCTACACAAATAACATGCAAGCCGCCTTTAGGCGTGTGGCAGAGGGTAATTGAAAGTTATTTGTGCCTGGGTCCACTCAGAGAATCATCATAGTGGAGCAAGCTTTTATAACTAAGTTCTTATTCAGATATTTATTTATTCCTCTCAATTTATAAGTTATCCTTTTGGCCGCTAATGTAAGCGAAGAAAGATTTCTCGCTGTTAGAAATCTTTCTTCGCTTACTTTTACGTTACGTTAGAGTTGATCTCGTAATGAATTTGTTGAAGCTTGTAGATTATAAGGGTCGCACGGGAATTCTCCGAAGGAAAGATTATCGATCACATCAGAAACAGAATTATAAAATAAGTTCTTAATTCTTCGGAATATACGATTACATTATTCAGTGATATCCAGTAGTCAAGGCAGTTTTATTGCCCGAAATCGTGAAATTATCCTAAGATGCGAGCAAAAGGCCCCAAATGATTAATGAATACGTACGCATAAAACTTTCCAGTCGTTTGTCATCCCTTTTTTCGCTATTGGTGACAATTTGTAGGACTTTAATGTCTTTGCCTAGCATCACTTTAATGCCAGACACATATTTCACTTGAAATAGAAAGTGAAAATAGTCTCCAAGCATGTAACTTAATTTGACCCTTGAGAATGACAATGGGTGATCATTTATATGATCTATACATTATAGAATGGAAATGAAAAATCGATTTGAAATATCTTTACATGTTTCTTTCTTAAGCACTAGAACAATATTAATGCAAAACGTCGACCTTTCATTTTGAGGAGAGTCACTGCCGATCGCGGGAACCTACCATTGCTGCTCCTTTGATTTCTACGTGTGAATTTAGGAACTTCTTAATCAGGAGGCTACCAACGGCGTGTCATACCTGTCAGTATGACGATAAGTATGCGACAGTAAGGTATGGTTGGAAGAATACGAGAATAGCATGTAATAAAACACGACAAGAACGACTCATGCAAATGTGCAATTTTCTAAATACGTGTTTCACGAAATTCTTTTCCTACAAACTGGTATTTATTCGTTTTTCATTACCTTTTCCTTTGTCTTTTATTATCCTTGTCATATGTTGTTACTTCCCACATCTAGTTTTTCTCTGTTTCTCGTCTGCTTAGACTCCACCTTTTCTCATTTCTCCGTCTGATTTAGTCGGAGTATTAGTTTTTTCGTTTTATATTTAGCCCTATCCTCTTCATTATCTTATCGTACCTTCTACCTGCACCTCTACGGCCTCCTTTTGTTTCAATCTAGCAGTTATTACTCTTCAGTCCTAATAGTCATATTCACTGTAATCTTTCATATTATTTCATCCAACCGTCACCTCTTTATCTCTGCTCAATTCCGCACAAATGGAGTTTCCGCAGAAATCCCTACTCAGTTCCGCACAGTTACGCACGGAATTTTAACATATGAGATTCCGAACCCTCATTTAGTCTTCGAACTAAGCCTCAAACACTTACCTGGAATAGTTTTATATCTTGTAAGGGCGTATCAAACATCCCCATAGCCCTCGTTGGAAAGTGGGTGGGCAGGATCTACAAGGAATCCAAATATTCTCGTATTTCGGCCCCAAGGAGGTGTTTTGGGAAAAATGCCGGAATATTTCATAAATGCCACTGGTGCATATATTTGAATAAACTTGACTCATCGTTGTAGGTGAGAATATTCTTATAAGTTTCCATAAATTCGACTATATTTCCAGTAATTGCTTAAGTCATTGGGCGAATGTTCATTAGTGTGAGTGCTGAGATTTGGGCACTGACGGGTAAACGTCTAATTTTCATTTTCTCAGTTCGTTATGGCTTCCTACCACAAAGTCTTGCCAGAATCCATTGATAGTGCTAAAATGACTATCATTTCTTAGCTCTTCCTTAACGACAGATAAGGACGACGTATGTTATTTCATCCTATACTTTACTTTTAGTTGAATTTTTAATCTGTAACCTCCCTTAAATTACTCTTACAATTTCACTATCGCTCTGCAGATTTATTATAAGCGACATGAGAATTTAAGCAATCGATTTCTGTTTCCCTTTTGGAAGTTATTTACGGAAAAATTAATAAAATCAATATGACTTTTAGTTTCATATTTATAAAAGAATTTATCTGAGATGATTATGCTTTAACCGAGACCCGACGATGAAAGTTTATCTCTAAAACCGGTATTTTCCCAATAAGATTTTGTAAAAAGTAAAAATTTTAGTTCATTTCTTTGGAATTATTCCTCCAGAATAGTTTTTCTTCACTCTGTGGACTACTTTACGAGGATGAGAGAATAACCGTTATAGACTACTATCTCTGAGCAATTACCTCAGAAATTTAATTATAACCTTAATTGTTTCTTATTTATATTTGTGAATACCTAGGGATTAACTTATTGTTCAATTCCGCACCTCCTCTCAATTACATCCTAAAATTTAATTATTTTAGTATTTATGTATCTTGTAAGCATCAGTCTTAAAAAAAGATAAATGAATTGCTAATATTTGAAAGCGAATTTAGCTGTATAGAGTATCTCATTAGGGAAGCTTCCTGCAGCCAACCAATTAAAGTTGTCAATTGCCTTCGGTCAGAACTAACTCACCTGCTTTTTCCCACGTGTAAAGCATGGCACAACTTCGACGAACTCGTAACCTCACACAATTTACAATTCCTAAGCGAGCGCTTTAAAACTGTCACCAAGGTGACCCGGAGCCAATCAGGCAAACCCAGACCGCCGTTACGTTACCCTGCTAATGACGTCATCGATGCACCAAATGCCTTCCCCTCCCAGTCTCCAATAAGCCACTAAAACGTCGGAGACAGAAATTCGTTGGCTATGCTAATTCTAGGCGGCGGAACAAACTAAACCCGCGGTTTCCAGGGGCGATAACAGCATCGCGCGATAATTAGACCGGGATGTGCATTGCGTTTCCTCGGCGTGCGCTGCTTTCACGGCCGACCGTGTCGTCGGCGGCGGCGGGATGGGAGTGCCTCACTTGTAAGAGAAACAGGAAGAGAGCCTTTGAGTGGAGCGGAGAGGGAGGGTGGAGAGGGAAAGATAGGAATGAGGGTGTTTCGAGTGGGGATATAAAATTACCGTCATTGCGCTTAGGGATAACTCCCTTCTCCCATCTGAATTATTATTCGGGAACGGGATGTCGCCAATGTACCTTCATGAAGGTGACGGGCACTCGGTATCAATCAATTCAATTCCCGCTCTTGCTGCTTTCCCACCCCTTGTTTAGGGGAATGTGGAGGATGGGATGCACTTGCTCTCCGACCCCCAGATCTTCTGAACTCGGCGTTGCCAACCGCGGGAAATAAATGACGCTCATAGCGAAGGGAATTTGTTCACGCGCGATGAATTTTGCGGAGTTCCATTCCATCACTTTTCAAACAATTAGATCCCGTCCAAATTCAGGGGCAGATGGATTGGATAGGATATGTCATGCAATCTGGTTTTAAGCATGGCAAGTTGAGGGCGCGTCACGTGTTCGCGAAACTTCTCCGGTCTCGCACTGGGACAAGAACGTGTTTGTGAGAGGTACGCATAGCTAAGCATTTGGTGAGGAGGGAAAATTGTGCATTTATCAGTTTTTAATTGTTTTATTCATAAAGATATTTCCATGCGTTAATGCAGCGCTTTGCTAAAAGACATTGGAACAATAAATTAAAGGTAAAAAACAATTTTTTACAAGACTTTTTCAACGTCAGCGGTTTTCACACGTTTTCGTTGTAGTGAATATATCCATTGCAGTTATATAGTTTTGTTGTTTAAAATATCACGCTAAATCCTCTCTTTCTGACGTTATCATTGCACCCGAGAAAAATTCATGAATCGAATTCACTCGTATTACTCTCATATTACACGATGTTTTCGGAAGATTCATTGCTGTTAACAGCTGGAAGCATAATCATCGAGCATAATACTTATTGTAATCCAGAAAAAGAGGAATTTCAAGGGAATATTGTCACTAATTTAAACTTCAGAATAGATTTATAGAGACAGATAAGTGCTAAGGTAGGATGTATGATGAAGCTATCGTCTGAGGACAGAACAGCTCGGAGAGTAGCAAAAAACCGATTCTCGGATTGTTGGTCCATGGCGTATAGACTTTTCATGTGATTAACCAAAGTTATTCAAAATATCTGGGTAAAGGGAGTGGCAACTATATTAGCATGCTTCAATGGAGAATGACTAGAAAATTTAAGCTGTAAATGCTCTGGATCAATTAATAATGTATTTAAGATTAAGAATGCTCTTAGGTGTCCAGAGACTAATAACACGAAACCGCGATACTTACATATCATTTTGAGGATTAAAAACAGTAGAAATAGGGTTATCCAGGAAAATCAGAACATATTCTGTAACATTTTGGAGCCTATCCTGCAACAATACATGTTCATTTAAGCAATAATTTAGCCCAATAAAATAGATTAAATGAACTTCCTCCTGCGGTTATTTGATCCTTTCATTAATTTGTCGTTTCCATTTCAAATTTAGATATAATAATATATATC
>KZ308327.1:2715307-2744213 GCA_000376725.2 Ladona fulva | reverse complement strand
TTTATAATTATTACCCGTTTGATATGCTTTAAAATTTGTCGGAGCCAATGAAAGTGGGTTTCAAGATATTTATGGCTTAAAATATTATTTTAATCGATAATAAATCATAAAATATCATATTCACATGTACATGATTCGGAAGCACGGTTACCAAAGCAATAAAATTGAATGAAAACTATACTAAACGAAACTGAAAATTATTCTCGCAGTTCCAGATAAATAGTCCGGACATACTATATGGGGACATCTCGGGAACATTTTCCGGGATACCTCCCGGGATACGGGAGAAGATATTAAATTTCGGGACGAATTCCAGGGAACCATGATCGAGGATCGAGAATCCTTACCTATCTGAAAAAATGACATTTTAAAGCACGAATGGTATCAATGAATTGAGGAGCGTAGGTGGATGCAGTGACAGATGGCAGCACTGTTTCTCCCACATTCCTCCACTTCCCTCGTTGAAGCGCACTCTCTTTGTATGCCCTTGTTATGACGTGAGGTCAAAATTGGTTGAGGGGTTTGAGCGGTGCATCAAATGAGGTCGATTCAGTGAACGCTTTCGGGACGGTATTCCCCCACTCTCCCCTTCTCTTATACGTGTCTATCGTTCCTAACTTGTCATCCTGCGGACCGTAAAATTTCTTGCGATGGATCGTCGATTGAAAGCAAAGCGCTTGGAACCGGTTGCGGTAAGTGGGGCTCCTGTCGACCCTGTAAAAAAGGGGTGGTATGGGAATCAAGCGGAGACAAAAATTCACTTGTTACTTCCCATCATTACATCTATACGGCATGGGCCATGGCGCCGTGGAGATCAGGTGAATGAATTAAATACTGCCTACAATTTGGATTGTACAGTTGATTTTGCCATTGTTCTATTTTAGAAAGTTCAAGGTCGAGATAATTAGTATTCAGCCTTCGTCATTTATTTTCAGTAGGGTAATGAATCAAAGAGCCTTTACTAGCCTTTGAGGTAGCTCAACCTCACTCTTCATAATTATATTTCTTCTTGAGGTTACTTCATTATAACTTAGACTACCATGTATACCGCTTACAGAATAAAAGTTAATTTCCTCCGCTGTTCCCTGAAAGAAAAAAAAACGCTATGAGCACACATATCGGATAAGGCTTCTTGTATGATATGCAGCGTAAGTACTCCTATTGTAGAGTTGAAATGTATTCATTCAACCGATACCGCAAAAATATTAGAAGCATGAATACTTTTTATTTATTTTCAACCATAATGATCGCTTTTATTTGCGTATATATTGAAATTTTAACCGTTTTTCAACGCGTAAATAAATTTTACATTTCAAAACCATTTTAATTAGGGTTAAAGTTTTCTAAAGAATCTATCCCAAGAGAATAACATGCTGATGAGGGAAATAGTGATGATTTATTCTTGATAAACCACGTAATCCTATCTTAAGAAGGCGAACATATATCTACATCTACCTCTCTTGTACCCTGCAATTTATTCATCTCAAATTATCTATATATCTCTACTGACACCTGTTCCTATGTAATCCTATGTATCTCCTTTACACTGACGTTAATTTCAATTTGTACAATAATTTAGGATGTGGGAGCTTATCAAATGCTCTCTAAAAATATAAAAATAACGCGTCGACTTGCCTTTTATTTTCGGCAGATTTCAAGATAACTTGAACTAATAATGCCAGCTGTGACTCGCAAAATCGTGTCTTTGGAAAATTATATTCAATCTTTACAAAGAATTTGGAAATGTCGCGGAAGATTATTAACGAACTAACAATTATATACTTCATTGTTTTACTGCTCAATGACGTTAAAGAGATATGCCTATAATTATAATATGATGTCAATGCAAAGAATGACATTCAAATTTCTCCGCCATTATGTGAAGTGTTTCTTGAATAAGTGTTTCAGGAAATTTATTGAGTCGGTATCTCATAACTAATTTTAAACTGACCGCGGACATAATTCTAATCTTATTCCATCATCTCCAAACTCGAGAGACTCTGTGACAATGCACTCCGATTTGATTTCACCCACGGCGTCGGAAAATTAGTCTGCGGAAACCACAATGTATCGGTTTGTCGAAGGTTTGATGGGGAAAAATTCGTAAAGAGGTTACTAAAGATAAGGTTTGAGAAGGAAAAGGATTCTATGAAAAGGTATCGAAATGATATATTTTAGCGGAGAAACTATTTTCGAAATCCATTTAAAATCCAAGGCCGTGGGAATAAATAATCGTGAAAGTCGGGTTCCTGTGTAGCCAATGCGGTAGCGGTTCCGCCTTTGATGAGCAATCAAGAATCAAACCAAGGTTTGATTCCCGGTATGTGCGGAATGACCTCAGTCTTTTAACAATACTACTGGTATCCAAGTCCGATCTATTGAGCAGATTGCTATTAATTTGCTTCAGAAATGTTTTAATGGATGTCCAATTTAGGGTCAAAAGTTTGAGTTTGCATAAGGACTTATTTGTTAATAAAATTCCTGTAAAAAAACAGGTCGATGCGCGTAACTAATTGTAAGCGCCTAACTCTACGTTAGGGCGGCCACTTTTTCTGGCTTCGTCCCTTAAATCAAGTTTCATTTCTGTTGAAATCCAAGCACTTTATGAACAATTAGTTATTTCATGTATTTCATTTTAAACAGATCACTCTTTTAGTATTTTTTATGCTTAGATAAAAATTATATACGTAAAGAAATTTGTAAGTTATTTTCGCATAAAATGTCAGACTTAAGTAAATAAATGTACCGCTCTAAATTATGCTCTTAAGTTTACCAATTTACGCACGTATAGTTGCATAATATTACGGAGGACAGTAAAAGCAGCTATACTGACATAAAAGTCGCACTTAGGGAGACGTTATAAGGTTTTTGCTGCTAGGTATGCATCACAAAGGGAGCAAATATAATTAAAAACTTGTATGTTACCGACTGAGGTGTAAAGAAATGCTGTCTTTCCCACTTAGCGGGATTTTCTCAGAAGATCTTAGATTTCACTGAAGTAACGAAGAATTGAACTGTTTAGAATTAAGTATAAATTAGTTTCAAGTTCTTCATTTAGTAATACATTTTCTATATCATAATTGAATCATTTGTGATTTTGAAATATAATTATATACGCGTCTAAGATTTATTCAGAGTAAAAATTAGCGCAATGCAGTTATAAGCGAGATAATGTCCAATTCAGCGTGACGAATGGTGGGCGAGAGAAAAGTTCTTATACCTAAGGTAGAATTCAAAGATTTCATAGAAATTTGAGAGGTTTATAAAGTCTCTGTGTGAGATTATGCTCTCCCAAAAGATGGTGGTGTTCTTACAATACTTCTGTGGACAACGTAGTGCCAACGTTATATAGTTGCTAATTTGTACCAGTAAAAATGTCAGATGGACGGAAATAGCGAATTGGTTTACCAACATCAACCCCATTACAGTACATTTATTTGATAAATAGATAAAAATGTTAAAGAACTTTTTGAAAGTTTCCCACGCAAAAATTCGCCTATATTTTAACAGTACATACATGATATGCAGCTGAAGCACATATATTACATTTTATATAATAATGGGAGGTTGGTGATTGAGTTACAGAATTTTCCACTTTTGGAACTAATTGTAAGAATGTCGTAATTGTAATTCTTTCTGAATGAATTCTTATGGGAATAGTACGGATAAAGTATTGATTATTTAAATGTATTGGTAGGAAGCACGAGTGAAGTTAAATAGGGACGACTTACGACCTTATGGGAAAAGAGAATATTATGCTATGCCCACGGCACACTGAAGATGAATATGAAATGTAGTGGGATTGATCCATCGCCTTTAAATCAATCCTTGCGCTTATTTGTGTACCTTAAAATGAGAATCATCATTTGATATTCATATGCGATTCTCCAGCGGCCGCTGACCACATCTCCATCTGGGGCCGCCGGTCCGCGTATACTTTAATCACTCAAAGGTTGATGGCGAGAATTTTCATTAATTTTCCCCGTCGTTGGCCATCTCCTGCAGAGCTTTCGCCATATTGTCCGCACGGATGCGAATGGCTTTATTAAATTGCCTCGCCCTACGTTTACCCACGTTTATGAGTCATCCCGCGCCTCTTATTAACATCTCACTGCCTTAAATATTAAATCGGGATAACTGACGGGAGGCGCTCTGTTCTCCTTCGCGAATCCTTCTCTACGTTCATTAACCCGCGTAAGGGACTCGCGAAGGATGCTGCGTTCATTAATCTTCCGTTGAATGTTTGGAGAAGATCTTGAATTGCTTGGAGTTTCATTTCTTCGATTTTTTCTTCTCTTCTTTTTCCAAGCCGATGTTGGTTCCGAGCAGGGGTTTTCAGATATAGGTGATGTAGCTGCTTAGAGTTATGAAAGATCTCGAAGATATCCACAACCGAACACAAACATCCATACTCCCACAAATAATTTCGATCAAAAGACCTGAAATCAATACGTTTAATGAGGATTATCAATACGGATACAGAAAAATATAGTCTCATGAAAGTTATCGAACAAGGAAGAATATTAATGGTCGTTCCTACCAGGCCCATATATATATATATAGTTACTGGTAAACGTTATGCTGTTAACATACATCTTATGTTTATTTGGAAGAATTTCAGAAAAGAAAAATGAAGTCGCTTTTACAATAATAAGAGATTTATAAAATAATTATGCCCTACAGAGGTAAACAATTTCTGCACAAATTACGCTATCAAGGAATCAATTTTTCTACGCAAATTACAGTAATCGATGCTCTGATACCTCGGATGTTCCAGGCGTAGAAAAATAAACTAGATCGATTACTGAATTGATAACTGGATTATATTGGATCAGAATGAAAATGTATGAGTTTTTTAATAAATTGAGATTATTTGCATGGGTGACTGTAATGAGAGACGGTGGAGATAATTTAAATTGAGAATACGTTAAGCCAGGTTTGCGCAATTTACGAGAAGGTATGTGTCGCATAGATATGATAAAAAGTGTTCACCGGCCGCAGATGAAGACTTAAGCGTAAATTAAGGTTATTTTTTCAAAATTCATGAAGATAATTATGGAAAAAAAGTGGAAATGAAGAATTAATGTGATATATTCGATATTTTTCCCTAACAATGTTTTCGTAAATCGGAATTGAATGAGAGGTTGACAATATTAAAATGTCTGCCAAAAACTCCTTGTGGTTCCGCTGGCTTCATTCTAAACTTTCAAATTATACCAAATTTCTGTCAATAATATATTGCGAACCGCAGGATGATTTGTAGCGGGTATCATATGCCCTTTTTGGCCGTATGTTTCGCCGGGAATTGCAGCGTACATTAAGCATTGCGAAGGCTACAATGATAATAAAAAATTTGTTAAGATTAAATTAGAGGATATTGTTTCTAAATAATCGCACGAAATTGATAAAATGCCCTAAGAAATAGGCTGTTCAGAGAAAATAAAGTAGAGGCAATTCTGTTTTTGGAAAATAATACAGTAAATGGTCAGATCAGGGTAATCCCCAAGGGAAGGGATCGCACGTCTGGAAAATTTTCCTCCCTGATTCAGAGACGGGAGATAAGAAAGGAGAATACAATTTAATAAATTTTCGGAACGCAGACGAGGAAAAGAGTGCTGACAAGCATTATAAAATTAGAAATGAGGAGTTGATGGGAGGTTGGGGTAAACTAGATAATGCGTGCAGGTGCTGCGAAATGTTGAAACCAGCCGGTGCAGAACGATAAAGGGACAGAAGAAGATAAGGAGAAGGTTTAAATATCATGAGCATTGATAATGGCGGAAGAGCGATTTTCTTGCGTTTTGGAAGATGGCCTCAGGGCTACATTAATCCAATGAGCATCTCGGTAGTTTCAAACATCTGCTTTGAGAGCGCTTTTGAGATCTACAACGATGAATAATCTAATCTCTTTATAACCTTTTAAAATCCAATTTCTTTGAGTTTTCCTCGTTCAGTCTCGTTATCTGAATTGATGGATAACTTTTAAACTTTAGTGCCACTCAAAAAGAAGTAACTCGAAGAGTGATATTATGAAGGGGCATTTTAATCAAAGAACTTTTGATTATGATGGAAAGAGATTTTATTGATTGAAGATGTCGAGATCTCTACTATCCTCATATTAATTCACAAAATACCGCGTACTTACTATTAATATTAGCCCTTTCTGTTACCAACCTGAAAATAAAATCCATCGTAACATTGACTTGATTACTCAGCATATCATATGTAATTTAATAGATCAATTTTTCGACAGGTATCGACTATTTTCTTTGAAAATTTTCCGCAAGGAGTGGATATATTTTATTATCTTATGATATAATTAATAAATGCGTTTCATATTTAATAGAATCCATCTGTAGGCCCTGTACGGACCTCGTACACCACGAAGCGCGACAGGCAGCGGGCACACTTGGTCAGTCTGATCCCTTCATCGAATAACACAACTATTTTAGGGAAAAGCATTCGATAACTGAAGCGTTGAAGTTCAAGAAATATTTACAGAAGCAAGTTCATTTTCATTACGAACATTTCTTCTAGATTTTAATAAATATGATTTTAGTGGCGTAAATGATGCACCGGCCAACTTCCTTACTTGAAAAACAAATGTTATTTTGTATTATCTATCTTGAATCTGAGAGAAATCAGTATTTCAACTCTAAATTTCTTCTTCGAGTATTCATATCTGATTTAATAAACTAAAAAATGAGTAGAATGGAAATTTTTCAAAAATTAAAGGCAGAACTCAAATTTGAATAATAAATACAAATTAAGTTTATTTAATATTTATTTTTTTGTCAATGACATGTATAAGGCAGTCATAGAGGCAAAAATATTAAGGATATAAAATTTAAGGAGTTGTCATGAATTGAGTGATATGAGGTTATTTTTTTAGGCAATGAGGTGGTCAAAATCAGTTGAATAGAATATGTATTAGTGTAAGATTTCACGTGGCTAATTTTTTTTGTCAGATATTAGAGATAAATTCTTTATTCTAATTTCATCTCATCTTTTCTTTTTTTCTATTACTTTGATTCTGTTACAGGGATCAATTTTTGAAATATATTTATAAAATTT
Organism: Ladona fulva; assembly: GCA_000376725.2. Taxonomy (NCBI): domain Eukaryota; kingdom Metazoa; phylum Arthropoda; class Insecta; order Odonata; family Libellulidae; genus Ladona; species Ladona fulva. The sequence goes on along the minus strand of KZ308327.1, from coordinate 2,737,139 downwards.
ACGATATTTAAGGATAGCAGGAAAGGATGAAATTTATTTCTTCAGCCTAATTTGCTTCATTTAACTTAATATATCTCTAATTTTCTTCCTTTCAATAATGCTCCAATTTAGCCGCATTAATTCTTAGCGTTTGCTCTATGGCTCTCACCATAGAATCGCCTTCTGTTTATCTTTAAAAAAAAATGTATTTGCAATTTTCGTAAAGGTACATTTGCATATTGCTATATTTCGCAGTCTATTTTATACGTTGTGATATTTTTCCTCTTTTCGCCTTTTGTTAAGTAAAATTACCACTATGGTGTAATCTGTGCCTCTCCTTTTTTTGGCTCTAATCTAAATATAATAAAATTGTCAGAAAGAGATTTCATATAACTACTGCTTATTGGAAAATAATCATAAGATTTCTTAATGTGTGCCGTTAAAATACAGAATCGCATATTTTACTTGTGAACTGAGGTCTTCATTGGACACAGAGCTAATTCATTGGATTGAATATTTGCCGACAAAGTCTTCCAGATTAAATAGAGTGTTTTTAATCATATTCACAGGTTTAATCTCTTCAGTTACGAACTTTGGGGAATATTTCCCTTATAAATATATCTCGGTTGTAAACGAGTATTGGAAATTCTATTCCTTCCGCACAAGTGTCTGGCAAATCCAAAGCCAGCAGAGAAACGGTTTTTTTCAGGGCTTGTACACAAAAATACATCCATACCCTAACATATACAAAGCATTTTTGTATTTATATCCCTTTTCCAAAATAAATTCCTTTGTCCCTTCTCTTAACTCCGGTCCAAATCTCAAAGCCTTTCCCTACACTCCTTTCTCTACAAGACTTTCTCTCCCAATTCCTCTATTTCTCACTTTTCCATCACTCAGGACCGTTCATCTGTCCCTTTGGCGGCAAAACCTTTTTACGAGCATCACTTCCCTTTCTCCATTTTTCTCTTTCTCATTCTCTCTTCTCATATCGTCTCGTCGTGACGTCACTCGCCTGGTTGCGTCTTACTTAACGCTCGGCAAAGGCATTTGGAACTGTTTCCATTCTGTTCGAGACATCTGGAACCCTCTTCTTATCGAAATTGGTGAAAAAAAGATTGGACAAAAGGTCTCTTTCTCGCCTCTTTAACTCTTACAGCATCTTGTAATGATTGTGAGTAAAGTGCTTCAAGATATGCTCTCCTTATCCTTATTCTACCGTATCTTGGAACAAATTGTTAGGTAGGTTTACTGTGACAATTGTCAAAATTGTTACTGTAGGCTAGGATAGATAAACTGTAAGCGTATGAAGGACATAAAGAATTTTGTTGTTGAAGAAATGCATATTACAGCAGCAGCAATTGATTGAATGAAGAAATTCTTATTAATTGCTATGAAGCAAGCGTAATATAAGGGAAAATGCAGAAAAATTCGAAGAAAAATAGAGAAATGACCAGAATTCGCAAATTAGCCATAAGTGGGAATACTTTGGCAATATAAAATTTTTTACTTTACGTTGTTTAGAGAGGAAGAAAGAAACATTTTTTAGAAGAACGTTTGGAGATATTTCCTAGGTAAGAATCTTAGGAGAATACTGAACAAAAATCAATGAGATATCCATACATAAACGATATATTGACTTGACTTCAGTATAATATAGGGCGAGACGCATTAGCTAGAAAGTTGGAAAACATCTTTTTGATACGAAGGAAAATAATTCTGCAGGTATGGGAGGTATTCCCGTAGAATTTATTGAAACTTGAGAATTAAGGAAAATATCCCATTACCAAGAAATACACAGGTGTTGAGTAATTACTGAAGTATTAGTATTTTATGATAGTATAGAAAACTGTAGTAATCAACGACGTATCTACCAATGTGGCGTGTTTGAGTTACAAGTAAGTAAGAGTTTAGATCTTTTGGAGACCACAAAAGGAGTGGATATTGGAATTATGGAATCTAAGTTTTAATTTAGAATAGTAGAATTAAAGGTTTGAAAGAGAATTTTATACATTTTTTTACATTTCTATAAAATATTTTTGAATGAGGTTAATGCACCTAACTAAAGGTTTTAAAGGAACAGAGTACAAGAATGGCCGAAGAATATATAGAGGAGGGCTTTATTGGGATCTTATTAATGAAAATAAGTTGCATGTCATTTTAATGTATTGTAGTATTTTGTCATACATCTGATCTGACGGAATTTCATGATTTTAATTTAAGATGAATAAAAAACAAGTAGTAATATAGTGGTGCACTTGGTGCGATGAAGTAGAAATGGGTGACAAGTGGAAATTATTATTATATATATTATATNNTTATATATATTATATTGTTATATGGCTATTTTATGTTAAGAAATTAAAAACGATTTTGATCGTAGATGGGAAAAATTAACGAACATTACAAATTGGTGCTGTTTGAAGGGTTTTTATTTACATAATGTGAAGGGAACATTTACGTAATAGAAGGCAGATGAACAGTGAAAAGGAGTAAGTTATTAAAGAAGAAAATAAATTAATAATATGGAAGGAGATGGAAAACACGAAGTTAAGTTTTACATAAAATTATAAGGTTTGTGATAAGAGAGAATAATGCGGGGGAAGTACGTATCTCTTTGAAATCCATACACGTCTGTATGATTCTTCATCCCCTCCAATATTACCTATACACAGCTTTGCACTGGGAATTAGGCGACTAGGTAAGATGTAGAGTGAAGTGGGTACTTGTTTTCTACATTGAGCCGTTATACCTTTAGTAGAAATGTCCACGTAAGCGCAGCATTCCATAAGAAGGGACCAAGATGAATACCATTATTCAGTATAAATTATTTTTCAGTAATTTTCTTAATATCGCTACTATTCGCAAGTACCAAAAGATAAATGAATTACGAGTCAATGTGAATAATGATTATGAGTCAATAATTGAGAAACTCTTGTAAGAACTGTAACTCTCATTCGGTAAGAAAAGTTTAATTAGAATCAATAATATGTGAAAAGCTAATTTTTAAGTTAGAATTAATTAGCATCCAAAGCTTCACAAAACCCGATAGATGAGGAAATAAGAGCGACATTTTCGGTCACTTTGGTGTCAAAGTAGAATACAATGGCTATAGTGGACAAAATGTTGTCTTTTTACATACTTAGGTACACTTCATTTAGGGCGGTGCTGACGTAACATCCGGTGCATCTGACTCTTTCCAAATATGACGCAAATCATACGCTATATGGAGGAGAAATAGGCCAGTTAGCGCATGATGAAAAGAGTTATCTTCAGAAGAGCTATTTACGTCTGAGAATACAAAACGGTAATATGTTAACGTAGAAGACACGTGTCTAATAAAAGGCGAATACTTTTTTCATTAATCACTGGATGATATCCAGCAGATTTTTTCTTGGATTTTGATTGTAAACGCATAAAAAGTAACAATAAATTAGAAATGTACACAAAATTTTAAGAAAGTCTTGGAGCAGCTAGAGTACATGATAAGCTGAGTTCAAGCGAAGTATAAAATACTGTACAGAAGATTGAAGAAATTCTCGTTGCATTAAAAACTAAGTAATATCAGCAAGATTCGGATTCAGGTAATATATCTATCTAAAAGTTGTGAACATCTTAATTCATTACTCACAGTACTGTCTAACATGATGAAACAGTTTGAGAGGGGAAAACGTTTCAAAAAGAAACAAATTAGCGAAAATTTTGGTAATCTTACTAAGATGTCCTTTCCCTAAGAGTCAAAAGAGTCCATTTCTTCAAATTAGCCCCTGCGATCTCCATTTTTGGTCAGGAATCTTTTCACGAAAGTTGGAAGAACTCATAATTTCATATCCCTCAGGACTTGAGGAAATGCCAAATGGAAACGAATAATAACGTTAATAACTTCATTTGCTCTTCTCATTTCGTTAAAACTGATTTTTTATTTTATGACATATCAGGAAGGACATTCTATACGCAAAATCTTTGAGGCATTCCGATAACTTTTCTTCTTAAACCCAAGTCCCTTTTTATCATGGGGGTCGACTAAGGGAAAGCAGCCTCTCGAGTGCGCATAGATACGGTGAAAATGCAGGGTAAAAACATAGCACCTGGAAAAGGCAATCCAATCACCTTGAAGTCTAGGGGTCTCTACTTTGTGGTCCACCTTAACCCCAATCAAGATGAACGTCGGGAATTAGAAGAGGGGCGATGGTTAGGCCTTCCGGAGGGGAAAAATTTGGGAATGAGAAAGATTATTTGAGGAAGTGCGATATGAGGAGCACTCTTTCCCTATACTACTTTCGGGGAAAATCCCCTCTCCCATTTTTTCTCTTTCGTCCCGCATATCCTACAAGGAGAGATCGATCCTCAGAAGAAAGGGATGGGGCACTTGGGCTCCACGTTGGCTGGGCGCCGTCGGCGGGTGCGGGCGCCAGAGGAGGGAGGAGCGGCGGGTGATCGGGAAGGGAAAGATTGGTGACCCTCCACAAGGACGAAGTAGAAGGGAAAGGAAAGGGACGGGGTGGAAGGGGCCTTTTTGCTTGGAAGGGGTGCTTTCGATGTGCGTTGGGGTGGAGGCAGGTGACCAGGCGGATGCTGCTTTTAAAGATGTTGTTACCGATGGAGAATTAAGATACAGCCACTTAATCTTATGTGGTGTTTATAACTCCTCTCTATCCATACTTTGTCTTGAAATTTTAATTTAATAATTTTAGTTGTAGAAGTATTGTTGAATGTGCTTCGACAGCTGAGGTCATTTCGCACGTAGGCCCTCGCCGGTAATCGAACCCGGGACCGCTTTCACCAGAGTCGGAATCGTTGCCCACTTATCCGGTAGCTATTCGGGAGCCCCTAATATTAGTTTTACGTTGGATGCAAATTTAGCTATAAATTCTTTTCAACAATCTCAGTTTCAACTAGAAAACGTTTATAAATATTCGTTACAGTACGGTCAAAATCGTTAATTTGATATCGGATTGTTCAAACTTGTCTAGTTCGAAATCATGAATAGTCCTCGTGAAACACGATAGAAATTTTTATCATTGCAATTAGTACAGTCCATAGTTCGGATAACTCGATGAATGTACGAGTAAAGTTTAATTACTGATTCATTTAAGTTTTATTCCCAATGGTAAAATACATCAAATCCTCGGATGTGAATACAAATTATACTGTACATTAAAACATGAGAAGATTAAAATAGAATAATATAAATTGAATTACAAGATTTATTTAAACTTTTGTAATGTCATGTGAACTGTGAGGTAAGTTTATTAATAATTATGTAGTTAAACTTATTACTAAATTATTTTGTACAATAATGTAATTGGAATTACTTGTAAATGGCTTTACTTACAATGTAAATAGTTTGAAATTGTAAATTGAAGATTGTTAAAATTTTGTAATGGAACTGTGTTACTGCCTTCGGAAGGTTTTGTTCGTTTTCCTCTCTACTTGAATGAATTCCAGGCTGGCCTTTTTATTTTTGATTATGTTTTCCACTCAATAATTACTACCGCCTGGCCCATTGCCTATCTGTGGTCATTGAATACATAATTTGAAGGGGACAAATAAATAGTATGATTATGGTTCAGTGAGAAATGGATCATATCATAAACTTTAATATAGGAACAAATCAACTCAAAACAAACTGAAATGGTATATTATTAATATATTTAAAGAAGATGATTTTATATTTTTCCGTAATAAGTAACNTTAAGGCACTTGTCTGCTACGCAAAGAGCTGTAGAGAGCCACGTAACTGAGGTTCTTTCTGGAGAAGTTTACCTGCTGGCATTTTTTGGGGAGGATTCAGGTCGACCGAGCCTGATAAAATTAGTATCAAAGGTAAAACGTTGGGTAATAATTGGGGGTGGAAGCGTAGTGCGGGCCACACTACCTTCAATTCAGAGCGTGTCTCAAATGTTAGCAGTCTTAACCTGCTAAGGCGTCGCTATGCTATGAGAAAGAGACTATAATTTAAAAAAAAATTAGTTTCTCTGCTGTATAACTTAGTTTTAATTCCAATGCTTTTTTATTAATTTATACAGTAGTTGTCACTTGCTGCAATCCAATTGTTATCATTGCCATTGATGGCATTGAATATTATTTTACACGACATATTAAAAGAGCGTTATTGTATTGAATGCTTCACTTCTTCCATTGTGTTAAAATAACAAAAAAATGCTAAATATTGAAAGTTTAGTGGAAAGATTTCAGTGGATATTCGTTCATGATATGTGTAATTGGAGTTGTATTAATTCTTAAGATTGCCAATCATAAAATAGATGAAAGGGATAGAGAAAAACGGAGGACAATCTACAAATTTCAGAAAACCAGAGGAAATCTCAACTTCAAGCATCAAGTGTAATGTTCAGCCATGTTACCCCTATGTTCAATTATCTGTTAAGCTTTCGTATTCCGTTGTTATGTTTTTGGAAACCGAGAAAACATTCGACTGGCATTGATATCTCAAGTTTCATGTTCAATGTTATATTTCTCTTGTTTATAAAAAATCATAGGATAATTCAAATACAAAATTTATTTATGCGTTTACTAGAGGTAAAGATTATTCGGCGAAGTCATTCCTACTTATGTGACTAGTAAATTAATCCACACAACATGCGTTAGTTTTTACAATTTTCATCCTCAAATGTAACCATTATTATCATAGAACTTTATTAAGGCGAGATTGAGATTAAAAAGTCTCTTCTTCCATCTAATCTGGCGTTAATGTTACTAATAAGAACATGAATAAATTTGTAAATAGAAATAGAGAGGAAAACTTATGAAAATAAACCTATGTAGTAACTTGGGAAAAATATCTCCACAGCAGGGAAACACCCACGAAAGGGTGGTGTGAAAAACCTGCTCAAACTTACTGATAGTACAAGCTAAAAGGTGTGAAGGAAACTGTGTATACAAAAATTACTTGAGCAGTACTGTAACAATAATTAACTAAAGCAATATAAAAACATAAAATACCATTTTGTCCTTCCATCCAAAAATTAAATGTTTTCAAAAATTTAAGTAAAAATGTTCAATAGAAAAATTACGTAATAAGAAATAAGGAAATAAAAAAACACTGCGTAAGACATATAAAAACATTGTATAGTGTAGTCAATTTGACAAGAAGAAAAATACAGGAAAATTAAAAGTAATACACGTGGAAACTTTTAGACCAAGAGACCAGAAAGTATTTCAGGACTAGTGTAGATAAATGATGCTCAATGCAACTTGGAAAGACTGTCGATCTAGCGTAGATCCGTGCTGAGGTAGATATGGTGAGGAGTAAGAGGGGGATACTACGAGGGGTTGATGTTCTAGAAGATGAGAAAGGCATTTTTTCTTGAAAGTGCGGACAGAAATGGAGGCTTTAATGTTATGAACAAGGGCGTGCAATAAATTAATAGCAGTAACTACAAAGGATTTATGAAACATTCTGTGAATTGGAATGAGTAGGTTGTTATGCAGTTATGGACGGATTCTAAGCCGAACATTTCAGAAAAGATGTATTCAGGTGTTTGTGTTCGCAGGACATTGTAATTTGAGGTTAGAACGTGAAGTCTTCGACGAGGTTCAAGTTTAATCCAAGATATTTTCAAATGCATCGGAAATATGGTCGTATTTTTTTAACTTAAATATAAATCATACAGACGCATTCTCTGCACGTTGCAACTTATTAGCTAGTTTTTTGAGAAATCTTGGTTCACAATGTCACCGTAATCAAAGTGGGGCATGATCAATGAATCAACCAGTTACAATTTAATCGAAGGCGTTAAAAAACTTTCTAGGAATCTGAGAGAATGAATGGAGGAATAACCTTTTTTACATACTTTCACGACGTGCTCCGGGCACGTAAGATTATTTCATGCAAACACTTAGATCATTAACAGAGTTACAGAATGTAATCTTTAAACTATCTAAAGTGAGATTTGCTTTATTGTCTTGACTAAGTCGTTTTAATAACTGAATACCCGATGACAATGGATTATGATTTTGATGGATTTATCTTCAAAAGATTGTCCTTGTTCCAATAGTTTATTTTGCTCGAAGTCGTGGTTCACATACTGCATACAGTCAGGGAAGCAGGCAATTGTGGAATCGATATATATTCGCAAGTCATCGGAATATAAATTATGCTTACAATGTTTAATAACATGAGGTAAATCATTGATAAATTAAGGAAACAGTAAGGGACCTAGGATTGATCCCTGTTGGAGACCGCGATCAATACTTAACCAAGCATAAGAGGAATTATTAGAAACAAACCTCTGTTGACGATCATGTAAATAAGTAAACCAAACCGATTCTAAGAATAGCATCCTACGCAATATTGCAAGCATTATATCCGTATCCACCGTATCGAAGTCCTTACGTACTGGAGTCGAGTAAAATCAATGATGTAAAAAGACTACTATCCACAGATTTACGAATATGTCGTTGGATGCAAATTTAGCTATAAATTCTTTTCAACAATCTCAGTTTCAACTAGAAAACGTTTATAAATATTCGTTACAGTACGGTCAAAATCGTTAATTTGATATCGGATTGTTCAAACTTGTCTAGTTCGAAATCATGAATAGTCCTCGTGAAACACGATAGAAATTTTTATCATTGCAATTAGTACAGTCCATAGTTCGGATAACTCGATGAATGTACGAGTAAAGTTTAATTACTGATTCATACTGATCTTCTTTACTTGACCTTAATGGACATTTTTAAAGGAATATGCGAAATTATATTTCCTGAATGTAATGCATCTTTCAGTAATACCTCTTACATTATGGATTTTATAAAGAAACAGAAAAATATTAAAATATCGCGTTTCAGGGAAATGTTGAATGATGGAATATTTGAGGATTAGCTCAACCCGAATTATTTGAGGTGGTCTTTTTCTGGTTTCTCAAATATTTCAAGTCTTATTGTATACACTTTAAGTGAATACAGTTAAATACTAAATAATAATTTTCCATAATCTGTGTTTTCCTTCTAAATCTCTACAATTTTCGATTATTTCAATCCTTATATGTCAAATACCTCCCTAGGCGACTAGGTAAGATGTAGAGTGAAGTGGGTACTTGTTTTCTACATTGAGCCGTTATACCTTTAGTAGAAATGTCCACGTAAGCGCAGCACAGTCACTATATGATTAAAAATTTTAATCGCATTCCATAAGACGGGACCAAGATGAATACCATTATTCAGTATAAATTATTTTTCAGTAATTTTCTTAATATCGCTACTATTCGCAAGTACCAAAAGATAAATGAATATATAAAATTTAAGGAGTTGTCATGAATTGAGTGATATGAGGTTATTTTTTTAGGCAATGAGGTGGTCAAAATCAGTTGAATAGAATATGTATTAGTGTAAGATTTCACGTGGCTAATTTTTTTTGTCAGATATTAGAGATAAATTCTTTATTCTAATTTCATCTCATCTTTTCTTTTTTTCTATTACTTTGATTCTGTTACAGGGATCAATTTTTGAAATATATTTATAAAATTTACGATATTTAAGGATAGCAGGAAAGGATGAAATTTATTTCTTCAGCCTAATTTGCTTCATTTAACTTAATATATCTCTAATTTTCTTCCTTTCAATAATGCTCCAATTTAGCCGCATTAATTCTTAGCGTTTGCTCTATGGCTCTCACCATAGCATCGCCTTCTGTTTATCTTTAAAAAAAAATGTATTTGCAATTTTCGTAAAGGTACATTTGCATATTGCTATATTTCGCAGTCTATTTTATACGTTGTGATATTTTTCCTCTTTTCGCCTTTTGTTAAGTAAAATTACCACTATGGTGTAATCTGTGCCTCTCCTTTTTTTGGCTCTAATCTAAATATAATAAAATTGTCAGAAAGAGATTTCATATAACTACTGCTTATTGGAAAATAATCATAAGATTTCTTAATGTGTGCCGTTAAAATACAGAATCGCATATTTTACTTGTGAACTGAGGTCTTCATTGGACACAGAGCTAATTCATTGGATTGAATATTTGCCGACAAAGTCTTCCAGATTAAATAGAGTGTTTTTAATCATATTCACAGGTTTAATCTCTTCAGTTACGAACTTTGGGGAATATTTCCCTTATAAATATATCTCGGTTGTAAACGAGTATTGGAAATTCTATTCCTTCCGCACAAGTGTCTGGCAAATCCAAAGCCAGCAGAGAAACGGTTTTTTTCAGGGCTTGTACACAAAAATACATCCATACCCTAACATATACAAAGCATTTTTGTATTTATATCCCTTTTCCAAAATAAATTCCTTTGTCCCTTCTCTTAACTCCGGTCCAAATCTCAAAGCCTTTCCCTACACTCCTTTCTCTACAAGACTTTCTCTCCCAATTCCTCTATTTCTCACTTTTCCATCACTCAGGACCGTTCATCTGTCCCTTTGGCGGCAAAACCTTTTTACGAGCATCACTTCCCTTTCTCCATTTTTCTCTTTCTCATTCTCTCTTCTCATATCGTCTCGTCGTGACGTCACTCGCCTGGTTGCGTCTTACTTAACGCTCGGCAAAGGCATTTGGAACTGTTTCCATTCTGTTCGAGACATCTGGAACCCTCTTCTTATCGAAATTGGTGAAAAAAAGATTGGACAAAAGGTCTCTTTCTCGCCTCTTTAACTCTTACAGCATCTTGTAATGATTGTGAGTAAAGTGCTTCAAGATATGCTCTCCTTATCCTTATTCTACCGTATCTTGGAACAAATTGTTAGGTAGGTTTACTGTGACAATTGTCAAAATTGTTACTGTAGGCTAGGATAGATAAACTGTAAGCGTATGAAGGACATAAAGAATTTTGTTGTTGAAGAAATGCATATTACAGCAGCAGCAATTGATTGAATGAAGAAATTCTTATTAATTGCTATGAAGCAAGCGTAATATAAGGGAAAATGCAGAAAAATTCGAAGAAAAATAGAGAAATGACCAGAATTCGCAAATTAGCCATAAGTGGGAATACTTTGGCAATATAAAATTTTTTACTTTACGTTGTTTAGAGAGGAAGAAAGAAACATTTTTTAGAAGAACGTTTGGAGATATTTCCTAGGTAAGAATCTTAGGAGAATACTGAACAAAAATCAATGAGATATCCATACATAAACGATATATTGACTTGACTTCAGTATAATATAGGGCGAGACGCATTAGCTAGAAAGTTGGAAAACATCTTTTTGATACGAAGGAAAATAATTCTGCAGGTATGGGAGGTATTCCCGTAGAATTTATTGAAACTTGAGAATTAAGGAAAATATCCCATTACCAAGAAATACACAGGTGTTGAGTAATTACTGAAGTATTAGTATTTTATGATAGTATAGAAAACTGTAGTAATCAACGACGTATCTACCAATGTGGCGTGTTTGAGTTACAAGTAAGTAAGNAGCAGCTAGAGTACATGATAAGTTGAGTTCAAGCGAAGTATAAAATACTGTACAGAAGATTGAAGAAATTCTCGTTGCATTAAAAACTAAGTAATATCAGCAAGATTCGGATTCAGGTAATATATCTATCTAAAAGTTGTGAACATCTTAATTCATTACTCACAGTACTGTCTAACATGATGAAACAGTTTGAGAGGGGAAAACGTTTCAAAAAGAAACAAATTAGCGAAAATTTTGGTAATCTTACTAAGATGTCCTTTCCCTAAGAGTCAAAAGAGTCCATTTCTTCAAATTAGCCCCTGCGATCTCCATTTTTGGTCAGGAATCTTTTCACGAAAGTTGGAAGAACTCATAATTTCATATCCCTCAGGACTTGAGGAAATGCCAAATGGAAACGAATAATAACGTTAATAACTTCATTTGCTCTTCTCATTTCGTTAAAACTGATTTTTTATTTTATGACATATCAGGAAGGACATTCTATACGCAAAATCTTTGAGGCATTCCGATAACTTTTCTTCTTAAACCCAAGTCCCTTTTTATCATGGGGGTCGACTAAGGGAAAGCAGCCTCTCGAGTGCGCATAGATACGGTGAAAATGCAGGGTAAAAACATAGCACCTGGAAAAGGCAATCCAATCACCTTGAAGTCTAGGGGTCTCTACTTTGTGGTCCACCTTAACCCCAATCAAGATGAACGTCGGGAATTAGAAGAGGGGCGATGGTTAGGCCTTCCGGAGGGGAAAAATTTGGGAATGAGAAAGATTATTTGAGGAAGTGCGATATGAGGAGCACTCTTTCCCTATACTACTTTCGGGGAAAATCCCCTCTCCCATTTTTTCTCTTTCGTCCCGCATATCCTACAAGGAGAGATCGATCCTCAGAAGAAAGGGATGGGGCACTTGGGCTCCACGTTGGCTGGGCGCCGTCGGCGGGTGCGGGCGCCAGAGGAGGGAGGAGCGGCGGGTGATCGGGAAGGGAAAGATTGGTGACCCTCCACAAGGACGAAGTAGAAGGGAAAGGAAAGGGACGGGGTGGAAGGGGCCTTTTTGCTTGGAAGGGGTGCTTTCGATGTGCGTTGGGGTGGAGGCAGGTGACCAGGCGGATGCTGCTTTTAAAGATGTTGTTACCGATGGAGAATTAAGATACAGCCACTTAATCTTATGTGGTGTTTATAACTCCTCTCTATCCATACTTTGTCTTGAAATTTTAATTTAATAATTTTAGTTGTAGAAGTATTGTTGAATGTGCTTCGACAGCTGAGGTCATTTCGCACGTAGGCCCTCGCCGGTAATCGAACCCGGGACCGCTTTCACCAGAGTCGGAATCGTTGCCCACTTATCCGGTAGCTATTCGGGAGCCCCTAATATTAGTTTTACGTTGGATGCAAATTTAGCTATAAATTCTTTTCAACAATCTCAGTTTCAACTAGAAAACGTTTATAAATATTCGTTACAGTACGGTCAAAATCGTTAATTTGATATCGGATTGTTCAAACTTGTCTAGTTCGAAATCATGAATAGTCCTCGTGAAACACGATAGAAATTTTTATCATTGCAATTAGTACAGTCCATAGTTCGGATAACTCGATGAATGTACGAGTAAAGTTTAATTACTGATTCATACTGATCTTCTTTACTTGACCTTAATGGACATTTTTAAAGGAATATGCGAAATTATATTTCCTGAATGTAATGCATCTTTCAGTAATACCTCTTACATTATGGATTTTATAAAGAAACAGAAAAATATTAAAATATCGCGTTTCAGGGAAATGTTGAATGATGGAATATTTGAGGATTAGCTCAACCCGAATTATTTGAGGTGGTCTTTTTCTGGTTTCTCAAATATTTCAAGTCTTATTGTATACACTTTAAGTGAATACAGTTAAATACTAAATAATAATTTTCCATAATCTGTGTTTTCCTTCTAAATCTCTACAATTTTCGATTATTTCAATCCTTATATGTCAAATACCTCCCTCAGAGTTGTGCTGATGCTTCTCTCATCTATTTTCTATCTGGTTCCCATCCTAAGATTTAATAATTTTAAAATAAGAGGCATTTGGAATCAATTCGAAAATTCTTTTATGAATACAAATCTAATTCTGTTTATGAACCATATTTTAAAAGATCAAAATACTTATCCATTATTTTGGTAATAAATTATATCAAGTTTATTCATTTCGGGTGTAGACATTACATATGGGGTTTTATTATTGTTATTTTTTTATTTGGAACCATCTCTACCATATTTCTATTCATATAATAATATCAACATAATAAGCTCAGGATAGTTAAACTTTAAAAGATTATAGTGGTATTCAGTGGTATTTAAAAGGATAAACAGGCATCCGAAAATTTACGAATTCTATGAAGATTCTGCTTAACGTTGAGGGGTTTTTGTTGACTTCTCAAATGCGTTAACAAAAAAATTCGGCAAAATGTACCAAGGATGTAGAATTGACCTCAAATTTTGTGTTTAATGGAAATTCTTTCAATGTTTTACTTCGATGATGAATATTTCTTTAATATTCTGGGTATTGTTGAACTTAGTCATTTTTTGAATCATTTGAGGCCTTGGCGGCATAGCTGTTAAGGCACTTGTCTGCTACGCAAAGAGCTGTAGAGAGCCACGTAACTGAGGTTCTTTCTGGAGAAGTTTACCTGCTGGCATTTTTTGGGGAGGATTCAGGTCGACCGAGCCTGATAAAATTAGTATCAAAGGTAAAACGTTGGGTAATAATTGGGGGTGGAAGCGTAGTGCGGGCCACACTACCTTCAATTCAGAGCGTGTCTCAAATGTTAGCAGTCTTAACCTGCTAAGGCGTCGCTATGCTATGAGAAAGAGACTATAATTTAAAAAAAAATTAGTTTCTCTGCTGTATAACTTAGTTTTAATTCCAATGCTTTTTTATTAATTTATACAGTAGTTGTCACTTGCTGCAATCCAATTGTTATCATTGCCATTGATGGCATTGAATATTATTTTACACGACATATTAAAAGAGCGTTATTGTATTGAATGCTTCACTTCTTCCATTGTGTTAAAATAACAAAAAAATGCTAAATATTGAAAGTTTAGTGGAAAGATTTCAGTGGATATTCGTTCATGATATGTGTAATTGGAGTTGTATTAATTCTTAAGATTGCCAATCATAAAATAGATGAAAGGGATAGAGAAAAACGGAGGACAATCTACAAATTTCAGAAAACCAGAGGAAATCTCAACTTCAAGCATCAAGTGTAATGTTCAGCCATGTTACCCCTATGTTCAATTATCTGTTAAGCTTTCGTATTCCGTTGTTATGTTTTTGGAAACCGAGAAAACATTCGACTGGCATTGATATCTCAAGTTTCATGTTCAATGTTATATTTCTCTTGTTTATAAAAAATCATAGGATAATTCAAATACAAAATTTATTTATGCGTTTACTAGAGGTAAAGATTATTCGGCGAAGTCATTCCTACTTATGTGACTAGTAAATTAATCCACACAACATGCGTTAGTTTTTACAATTTTCATCCTCAAATGTAACCATTATTATCATAGAACTTTATTAAGGCGAGATTGAGATTAAAAAGTCTCTTCTTCCATCTAATCTGGCGTTAATGTTACTAATAAGAACATGAATAAATTTGTAAATAGAAATAGAGAGGAAAACTTATGAAAATAAACCTATGTAGTAACTTGGGAAAAATATCTCCACAGCAGGGAAACACCCACGAAAGGGTGGTGTGAAAAACCTGCTCAAACTTATTGATAGTACAAGCTAAAAGGTGTGAAGGAAACTGTGTATACAAAAATTACTTGAGCAGTACTGTAACAATAATTAACTAAAGCAATATAAAAACATAAAATACCATTTTGTCCTTCCATCCAAAAATTAAATGTTTTCAAAAATTTAAGTAAAAATGTTCAATAGAAAAATTACGTAATAAGAAATAAGGAAATAAAAAAACACTGCGTAAGACATATAAAAACATTGTATAGTGTAGTCAATTTGACAAGAAGAAAAATACAGGAAAATTAAAAGTAATACACGTGGAAACTTTTAGACCAAGAGACCAGAAAGTATTTCAGGACTAGTGTAGATAAATGTTGCTCAATGCAACTTGGAAAGGCTGTCGATCTAGTGTAGATCCGTGCTGAGGTAGATATGGCGAGGAGTAAGAGGGGGATACTACGAGGGGTTGATGTTCTAGAAGATGAGAAAGGCATTTTTTCTTGAAAGTGCGGACAGAAATGGAGGCTTTAATGTTATGAACAAGGGCGTGCAATAAATTAATAGCAGTAACTACAAAGGATTTATGAAACATTCTGTGAATTGGAATGAGTAGGTTGTTATGCAGTTATGGACGGATTCTAAGCCGAACATTTCAGAAAAGATGTATTCAGGTGTTTGTGTTCGCAGGACATTGTAATTTGAGGTTAGAACGTGAAGTCTTCGACGAGGTTCAAGTTTAATCCAAGATATTTTCAAATGCATCGGAAATATGGTCGTATTTTTTTAACTTAAATATAAATCATACAGACGCATTCTCTGCACGTTGCAACTTATTAGCTAGTTTTTTGAGAAATCTTGGTTCACAATGTCACCGTAATCAAAGTGGGGCATGATCAATGAATCAACCAGTTACAATTTAATCGAAGGCGTTAAAAAACTTTCTAGGAATCTGAGAGAATGAATGGAGGAATAACCTTTTTTACATACTTTCACGACGTGCTCCGGGCACGTAAGATTATTTCATGCAAACACTTAGATCATTAACAGAGTTACAGAATGTAATCTTTAAACTATCTAAAGTGAGATTTGCTTTATTGTCTTGACTAAGTCGTTTTAATAACTGAATACCCGATGACAATGGATTATGATTTTGATGGATTTATCTTCAAAAGATTGTCCTTGTTCCAATAGTTTATTTTGCTCGAAGTCGTGGTTCACATACTGCATACAGTCAGGGAAGCAGGCAATTGTGGAATCGATATATATTCGCAAGTCATCGGAATATAAATTATGCTTACAATGTTTAATAACATGAGGTAAATCATTGATAAATTAAGGAAACAGTAAGGGACCTAGGATTGATCCCTGTTGGAGACCGCGATCAATACTTAACCAAGCATAAGAGGAATTATTAGAAACAAACCTCTGTTGACGATCATGTAAATAAGTAAACCAAACCGATTCTAAGAATAGCATCCTACGCAATATTGCAAGCATTATATCCGTATCCACCGACTCGAAGTCCTTACGTACTGGAGTCGAGTAAAATCAATGATGTAAAAAGACTACTATCCACAGATTTACGAATATGTATCATCAGTTATTTTAACTAAGGCTATGGCAGTGCTATGCGACTTCCGGAAACCTGGGCAATCAAGAATCGAACTTTTATTTAGAGTTTGGTAACTTGATGATGTGAGAGTTTTTCGAGAGCTTTTGATAATACCTGGAGGACACTAATAGGTCGCAAGACATGAGAATTGGAGTATTTCAGAATTGATTTTACTAGTGCTCGCTTCCATGGCGTCAGAAATTGGCTCTCGTAGAAATGGGCTAATAGAGAAAATGGTCACGGAGGATGGTAAGCGAAGGTAAATTTGATCTTAAACAATCACGCAGATACCTAAACTCTTTAAATTTGCTAAAAGGGAGGAAGCGGAGGGGAGATGGTAGATAAGAAAGCCTAGCTATTGTGTATAGGAAAGTAAGAAGAGAACCAATTTGCATGAAGCCTGTCCATATCGAACATATCTTTCAAAGAATTCTTTTGTAAACATAATGCATAAATGATTTAGTTGCTTAATTACCCAGAAGTTGACGTCAATTGTTTTTTCTTCGTATTTAAGTCCTATAACCATCTACATCCTGCTTATTCTATGTTATTTTGATACGGTTGAGCATTTTTAGCGTACACTGAAAACTTTTATGAGTATTCGAATTTATTATTGTAATATTACACTTTACCATATAAGTGTATTGTAAAGTATTTTACGGATTAGTTTTTCTTTAAATGCAATGAAGATAATAGATTCTATTAATTCCCCACACTGTTTTCATGATTTTTTTCATACAAGGTTGTACAATTTAATATTTTCCGTTAAATTTATGAATATGTATAAAAATATTGATATTTTGTGCAAAATGTGAGAATGTTCAACAACGAATCAGAAGTCCTTTCAGAGCATTTTTGCATCGAAGAAATAATACAATTGATGATTGATTACATAATTGTTTAATAGCTTTTGGCTGTTAAAAAGAAGCGAAGACTAGAAATGTTAGCAAATAAGAACGAGGTTCCAGTTCCACTTAGACACGTTCAGAATCAGTGACAATGACGTAAGAGACAATGGGAGAGGAGGGGAAGGACAGACGGGCGAAACCACGAGGGAATCGAATAAACAAATGGGAGAAAAGAGGACTTGGTAGGGAGGGTTGCCGATGGTTGGTTGTGAATGGAGCCTCCAAACGTAAAAGTAGGTAGAACTGAATGGAGAGAGAAAGAGAGAAGGGGGGAGAAGGACAGAATGGGCAAAGGAAAAGGAAAGAATGGAGTTTTAGATGAATCGGACGAAAGGAAGTGCTTGCGAGAGACTGTGCGATGGCGGCGAAGAAAGCTGAAGGCGGATGAATGAGTGTGGGGGAATCATAGAGAAAAGAATAGGACTCAAGGACGGATCCCTTAAGATCACCATTCATAGGTCGAAGGAAAAGTTATGGGAGAGAAGGGATGTTGACACGATTTAGGATGGCTGATAAAGAGGTCGAGGAAAGTGGAGCGAAGGAGGGATGGAATGGAAGAAATGTGGCCGTGAATGGAGGTTAAGTGATGAAGATGTGGGGAAAGGGAACTGGCAAATGAGTGAATGTGGGGTTGGCGAAGGGACGGGCTTAATGGCCTGAAAGCTACACTCTGATGGAATAACGGTTTCAGGAAGAAAATGCTCTCCGATGCAACTCTGGCACGGATTACAAGTGTAAAAATGCATTCTGAATTGAAGCGGAACGCAGTTCTTACGGATTGAGTCCAAATTGCTGGAGCATTACCCGAGTAGTTGGATGCGTGCGATGGAGTCGTCGCCCGTGAAATATATGGAACTATTCCTCTTGCACAGCTGGCATCTTAGGATACAGATGTAACTGTTCAATGTAATATTTATCAGTAATTTTTTAAGGCGCGAGAAATGTCTTTAACAAGGAAAAGGTTTATCCAGCCAATAAATTTAGCTTTCTTCGGAATCATCAGAAAGGTATCCCAGATCTTTAGAGTAGTGACAATTTAATTTTATTTACTGAGTGCTTAATATTTGATCTTGGATTTTCTGTCTTTTAATTTAAGAAGAATGGAGGATAAGAGCGAAGATTAAAATCAAAAATTAAAACGGCTTCATATTACAATGGATTTACTTCTACAATGCATCATTTACGAAAATAGAAATGCATGTATTACAGTAGAAGAAAAACTTAACCTAATAATTAAGTTGTGACATTCAGGATGATAGTGATAAAATATGTTTCTCAAATATCTATTTTCTTCAAATATAATCTTTTTATCATGATTAGATAAGGTTCTTGACTGAATTTATTTTAATCTTTCATTTCCGTATCGGATTTACTTATTATCTTAGCACAGTGTACTCATGATTTCAGGCGTTTAGTGAACGGTTGCTACAAAGGTTTGGAATGTGACCTGCTGCTATTCATCGTGATAATCCTCCAGTGCCTCGTTCCTGCATCTCATCATTATCTCATGCATATTATAGTCAAATGATAATTCAAGCAGAATTTATGGGAATGATCTGTGGGTAAACTATTACATTTTTCAATATATATCACATTGTACCTTCTAAAAAATTTAAAGAGAAGAATCCTTCATGGCTCATGTGAAGTATTTTTGTTAATTATGCAACAAATCATATGAAAGAGTGGTATAGGCTACTGATGGCCATGTAAGAAACAATAACAAATCCTTTAATATGGCTGGAAATTTCAATAATGCCTTTTCATACTGATTAGAAAAGAACTGTACCATTTTGTTTAAAAAATTGAAGAGCTTTATGTAATATTTTGCTCAAACAAAAATCAATCAATACTTATGTGACGGCTACAGCTTTCTATCGATGAATAAGGCTACACGTAGTGTTACATTTTCCGACTGATGCCCCTGAAGAAACTATGCAATCAATGAGCCATAAAACCCGAAACAATCTATCACGTGGCTTGAGATCGTGTGTCTAAATTACATTGATGCATTACCCTTCATCCGTGAAATAACTTTTGTTGCTGCGGAATGGGTTTTAGCAATCTTCTAGAGTGGAGCTGTACTTTTCATGTCTACACGGTACGTCCTCATTATTTTTTTAAGTTGATGTTGCGCATTTTCTTGTTCATTCTTCTGAAGTATTTGCTTGTTTCTATTTTCTTTGTAACCGTTGATGTTGAGTGGAAACATTTACAATAAACATTCATGTGTCTTTTTCGTCATTGTAGAATTAAATTTCTAGTCCATGTATTCTAATTAATTTACTCATATATTTGGATGGTACTTCACAGCCGATTTCGATTTATGCTAACAATCGTGTGATGTTAAATAGTCAGAGCTACTTGACATTATTGTATTATTCCATTTATTCTTGGTTGATTCTTTTATGTTGATAATTAATTGCTTTTAATATTTTCAATTAATACCCTTACGGGAATTCTTTACTATAAAGGCTGAGCTTGCCACTGTAGCTCACGAGTGACGAAATTGCATTTGTGAACTGTGTCGTTCCCATGCTTTCTTATGTTTTTATTAAGTGGATTGTTTACATTATAAGCATTATCGGGGTTTATATAAAAATAAGGTGGAGGTAGTAAAAGTAATTTTCCTGGAAAAATGTATTTTGGCTCCACAGCTTTCCCAAATCTGTGGGAATTAATCTTTTACATTTTAAATCAAATATGACTTAATTCTAATGTGTAGCAATAGAGTTTTCAATACTATTTATGTAAAATATTTGCCCAATGTTAGATTGTATAATTTCTTTAGTCTTTAGCTAGAAGTAGTTTTTTAGTAGAATATTAGTAGAATTTGCCATTGATAATATTCTGCTCGATGAAACTTTAGTTTTTTTATCTTCATACAGGAAAAATTCATCGTAAACCCGACAGAAATGAGAAAACTCTTATGTACTGCTGTATTGCTCTGTTCCTTATATTCTTTTTTAAATTTGCAGTAGAGAAAGTGTCTGATTTATAAAGATCTGATAAAGATTTTTTTCTATCATACGTCGTCATGGGCAACTCCGTAACCTTCATTTTCTTATAATAATTTCGATCATTCCCTAGAGGTTACGTTTCCTATATTTTAATTTTGATCGATAATTCCCTGTCATTTCAATTGCGTGGTAAATTTGAATCACTTTATAATTATAACATATTGCTATAAACACGCGAGGCATCGATGTACTAAAGGGATAGTTTGATAATATAACCTTTTTTTTGCTCACGGAGTGACATATGCACTTCGCTTCCTTATTTTACTAAGAGGAAATTGAATACGGACGGAAACCATACTTCTTTTCACCTTTAATCATTCTGATACATTTCATCACTCGAATGGTTTAAAGAAGAGATTAAGATATTTCCCTGTACTAAAAACTTTTACGTTATGGATACCTCACAATTCAAAGACCTTAACATTTCCGCAATCAAGTTACGTATGCATTTTATGTGAGGGTATTAAAAATTGACTACTTATTTAGCTCGTCATACAAGCACTGGCTTATATCCTTGAGAAAGAATTTCACAAATATATTCCAAAGACATTCAGAAACATCCTCCGTTCTTATTATGCGGTCTCTTCGTGAAATCACACAATTATACGAGAAGGCAGCGAAATGAATACCCTAATGTTTAGATGCCAGAATCGTTATTTTGGAACGCTTTTCTGAGCTCATTCCAAAAATAATAAAAAAGATTCCTTTTCGAAGAAGTTGTTCGAGGGTTTATCGCCCCGTAATGTAGACCGCGCACTTCAGTTGGGCCAGAACATGCCGCATTAGAGAGAGAGGAACGGCGAAAGAGAAGACGAGTAGTCTAACGAACGCCTTGGGGTAGGCACGGGTCCCTTTTAAAATGGATCTCGCTATGATGCTCTTCAAAGGGTGGGGAGGCAGGGGCGGAGTTTTGGAGAAGGGAAGAGGGAAGGAATCTGCGATAGAGATATGTGGGAAGCGAGGGATGGAAAGGAATGGGGAAAGATGAGAATTAGTAATTCGGCACAAACATACAAAGGATGGCGTGGGAATACATGGCTGCCACGTCTCCATGTTGGCAACGTGAGAATCATTGCGCGATGCCCGAAATTGGCGTTGACCAATACTGGAATAGCTATGATTGCAACGTGATTCATTTTCTAAATATGGGTCTGTTCGGTGACTCACTCGAGGATTTCATGAGTGGGGGTGATGGTAATTATATATATATATAT